>JBBMOY010806647.1:0-11266 GCA_037951405.1 Platydemus manokwari
TAATAATAATAGTAACAGTAATACTAATTATAATAATAATAATGATAAGTACAATAAAAATAATAACAATACATTTGTCTTGTTTACTAATTCGAGGTAAGTAATTTCCATATTAATAAATGTTTTCGCTTAGATGTATGATTTATCTTTAATAATGTCCGTTTAATAAAGAGAACATAATGAAAATCATGAATATTTACCATAAATATTTCAATCAAAATGTTAAAACTAATACGTTATCAATACACTGCATAGAACAAGTCATATAAAATCGTCCAGAATTACTATTTTCGCCTGCTTTCGTCTTCTCTAAAGTCAGATTTAAATTATTAAAAAATATCCATTTGTTTATAATAATCTTTCTTTCAATCTTATTTGATCGTCTTATTCCCAGATTTGTAAATCAGTATAAATAATTATTTTATTTATTAATAAGTTTATCGACAAACGATTACCATTTTTCGTGAAATCCATGTGGAAACATTTTTTCAAAAAGTTGAAATTGATGATATCAGATGATTTTGTTGTCTGCTGCTCAGTTTTCTTCGATTTCTGAATTCATAAATTAACGTTGAAAGAAGACAAGGACGAAAGAAAATAATAGAAAACCTTCCAATAATGAATCATAGCATCAGTATCGCTTTCGCTAATCTTTGTGACCTCAAGTTCATCCAGACAATCGATCGAACTCGAACTGTTTATATCAGATGAAGGCGTTTTGGAAGATGTTTGCTCACTAATGATTTTCATTTTCATACCGAATTCGTCGTCGGATTTCAACGTGCTATATGATTTTTCCAGTTCCATCATTTTGAAATTCTTGAAATGTGGTGAATGAAGACTTTGGTAATTGATGAGATTGATGTTTGGATCAGATTTATTACTGCTAGGTGACATTTCCCGTCGTGGAGTACTCGATCCGGAACTGAGACTGCTCTGAAGAACCGTGCTTTCAGCATCAATGAAGTTCTCTCTCGTACTACTGCAACTATTCAATGCGACCTCTTTATCTGAAAATTCCGATGAAGAACACGGAAGTAGAACAACAATATCGCAATTATCTCGAAGATAAATGGCTGCATTATGCAAAGTCTGTTGTACAATACATGTCGTAATTTGGTAGAGTCGTACATCAGTGTTAATAACCCTCTGTAATGAATTGTATGTACTTCCTATAGCCGCATCTTCGGCCAGAGTGAATGGTTCATATTCTAATGATTGGCTAGTTGATAGCTTGAATACAGCATGGTTTAATTTAAAAATACAATTAAATCCGTACCTCTTCAATTGTCTCTTTCGAATAACTTCGGTACATATAACTTGATGGAAACATCGGTTTTGCGATGCCAAGTAACACTTGACCTTTAGGTAGTGATTGAAGAACTTCGATAACTTCGAGTTTTGTAGAAAGACTGTCAACCTCTACTTCATTGATGAAAATCAATCGATCACCAGGAATAATTCGACCATCTAAGTGAGCAACACCGTTTGGAACTAAACTGGATATCACAATCACAGGAACATTGGAACTTGAATCCTAATGATGAATTCATAATCACAATTGTAGTAATTTAATAAAATTATACCTGATAATAATCAATACTGAATCCCAATCCTTGATATTCTTTAGTTAGTTCAACGAGTATTGGACCAGACCACATAGCAACATCTCTCAAATACTGAAGTGATCTGTTAGTTGTGAATGACTTGATCGGTAGTAAATTGGATAGTGAGTTTGATTTTACAAATATTGAGTTATCGGATTTTGCTTTAGTCATTATGGGATATCGATAAGAATCTTCATAGATTATTTTATTATCGGTCTTTGGATGATATTTAGCTACAGTATCTGTGTGACACAAAAAACTTCCACTTCTAAAACCAATGTGATGATTATAAAGCTCTTGCATCTGATCCAGAGAATGATAGTCAACATCAATGCTGATGTTATCATTATCATTGTCATCATAATATTCGTCGTCGTCCTCATCATCATCTATATAATCATCATAAAGCATTGTAGACGATGACCGAGACAATTGGCTGACATCCACTTCTTTCCTACGAGCTACGACTATTTGAACTCGGTTTGGAAGAGATTTCAGACTTGCGAGTACTTCTTGATAAGGTACGCCGTGTAACTTTTTGCCATTAGCCTACAATTTATTTGTTTAAACTCTTTGAATTTCTTTTCAAAAGAAGGACCTCCAACAATTCATCGCCAGGTCTAAATGTTCCATCCAGTCCAATGGGTCCATCGATCATAATGGTTCTGATATAGTGATGTGGCTTATCTTCTAAACCAGTGACGTCATCAACGTCTACTGTTCCTTCTAAACTAATTCCAAGACCTTCGTTTGTTTTGTTTATGTAAGATATCTGGGAATAAATAATAATTTTTAAATATTTTACTCAAATATCGTTAAATTAGAGAAACTATTTCATTGACATTGACAACACAAACCTACAGAAATTCATCAGCCTATTTATTTATTCGTTGTTTTACTGTGGGTTGGTGTCCCTGGTTAAAATTGCTATTACATACTCTACTGCAGATAAACCACATTATTTATCAGTCAACTCAAAACAAATTTTAACGTGATGAGCTAAATTAATATTTATCAAGTCAGATTTTATTCAATTTAATAATTCTATCCAATCACAGTCAGATTTCGTATAAGAAAATTAATCGATTCAACTTTTTAGTAATTGGACGTCAATTCATGGTCTTACACTGATAGACGGAATCCGAAATGTTGGTGATCTTCAAATTGGATAGATTGAATAAAAATGAACACAAAATTCAGTTTGGTATTATTATAATTAACAAAGGAGTTTTAATTTTTATCTGACTAAAATGATCAGTTTCAAATCTCACCAATATATCATAGTTGATGCCAATTATTTTATTCCAAGTCGATTTTATCGTGTCCTCGATTGACTTGTCAATGGATGCATCTATAAGACAGAAACGATGGTAATGATTACAACAATTTAAACAAGAAACTTTACATTTCAAATTCATTTTCTGCACATTGAAGCCACTGTTAGGCAAAATGTTCGCTATTAGCACATCGGTCTTCGTTGTATTTTCCAAAGACACTTTTTGAGTTTCTTGAAAATCCAGAATCGAATTTTCAGCCTCATCTTCACTTGATGAGTTAACTAATTGAGCTGAAGGAGGGACTACGCAGAAATCAATATTTTCCGGACAATTATTAACTGGGCTTTCATCATTTGAAAGGGTGGTCAGCATTATGGGTTGGAGTGATAAGGTCTCATTAGTGGTTTTCATGCTTGTATTTATTGATGAATTGGATTTGTTGTGAATGAGGGAGTTTGAAGACGATTGGGAAATTGAACTGACTGTGTGAGAAGATTTGGCTGGAAATAAATGTCGGATAATTTTCCATTTTTTTATGAATTTGAGAAGCAAATTTTCGTAATAAATAAAAATTAAATGAACTCGTTATCATGCAGTTTCGAATATATTGGATTTTTTCAAATTTTTATGAGTTAAATCGCGAAGAAGTTGATTTGAATTACCACAAATTAAAATGGGTGAGAATTTGTATCGTTTGAAACTGGTTTAACATGGAAAATCAATGATAATCTACCTAGAATATTTCTGAAAGTTCCAGTGAAAATTCACAGAAAATGTCTGACTAAGAAATAGACGAAAGAGATCATTAACATTTGATGAGAATGATCTGGCAGGATTGAATTTTTGTTAAAATATAAAGTAATGTTTTATCAGCATGACAGGGAACATGAAATCGAAAGTGTTAAATGAGACTGACTATATTTATCGAATGACAGAAACGGTATGAGTCCTTTGGGGAAGTGAGAGTGTTGTTTAGCAAATACATTTTAAAAAACCTTAAAACCAACAATAGTCTTTATCAAGTAATAAAGAGGACCAATGTTTGCAAATAGGTCCTACATGTTAAGCTAGCTTGGTATTGCATTGTGGTAGAAACGATTTGACTGAACATAACTAACACATTGATTATTCATAATAATTATTATAATAATTATTATTATCATTATTATAGAAACCTAAAAAAACTTATTTGAAAATACTTTACCAGTTTGAGTTAATATTTCGTAAATCGGTCCTTTCGTATATCTATGAAATTTTAATTTCACCGTTCCTGTTGTCAATTTGAGAATTTCAACAACAGCTGGATTGTCTAAACCAATTACTGATTTGCCGTTTATCTGAAAATAAATCTTATAATCAGATAGTCATTCAACAAATTTTCAATGAGTTCTCCACGAAATTATCTCAATGTTTGTGGATAAAAATAATTTCGATATTTTATTAAGGTTTTATCGTCACTATGAGAAGAATTTTGTGTTGTAAAATCGTTACTATAGTAATTCTAGAGATTTACAAAAAATTTAATCAAAATGCCATGCAAAGATTGATTGTAGAAAGCCTAGATTTAAACATAGCAACTGAGACTTCAGATTAATTATACCCAGTTTTTATCAGTGGAAAAGAATTCTGAACTCCAACAGCAAATGAAAGTAAAATTATAGATCAAAATGATATGAGTAAGACATAAATAATTATATTCTTATCTCTAAAATCACACCTGGAAATGTAAAGATTTTAATAAAAAAATCAAAATATTGAATGTGAATGTGAAGATTATAGTTGGACAAGAATTGTGATTGAGCCGAAAAATCGATGTATTGATTGAGAGGAAAAATAGACGAATTATTAAGTTGAAATCGTTATGTTATTGGAGTATTGAAATATATAAAATAATGAAGACAATAATAAAAAATAAAGAAATTTTAAATAGATTTAATAAAATTCCATGAACAAAACTAACATGATTTATAAATGGTTGAAATATTATTACTAAAATTATAAATCATTATTTTTTTAAAAAAAAAATTATTATTTAATAAATTTAAAGTTATAAACTGAAAGCTAGAATTATAATTGTTAATAACAGGTAAGGTTGCGATTTGGAGTTTTGTAGCGATATTTATATTGAGTGTATTGAATTTTAGAGCAGGATATTTAAGTAAAGATAAGAAGATTTCGTTATCAGCAGTTTAGAATGATAGTCAGATGGATTGAGACCCAGTTATCTTAAGCGTGGAGGTAGATATTAAATGCATGCAAATCAAAATATGATTTTAAGGATATCAGTTAAATTTTCGATGTATTTTGAAAATAATAGCAGAAAATTATTCTTTTAAAACAGGATAAATATATTCAAATAGACGCTTTTAGCGCACGGAACAGCTAAATCATTTTTCGAAAGCACCCCGGTGCAGCTTGGCTTTTTAATGGAAAATATTTTTACATATTATCAATGTTTTTGGCCTGTGGTTTGTTACTGGAATGATGTTTTTGATAAACACTAAAATATTTTCTTGTTATACCTCATTGGATTTTCAAATAAATTTCCAAATGAAAGATGATCGTGTTAATAAATATAAAATCTATGAAACTATGGAACTATGAAGTCATAATCAATATAATATTAGAAAGGAAAAAATATTATTAGCATAAAAATAATATTAATAATAATAATGTTTTTTGTAATTATGGTGACTGTCTTTCAACTTTGTTCTCATTAATCCTTATCAATTTCGCTAATTAGTTAATTAAACTGGACGTGTATAATAAAATAAGTTGTCTTTATTTATCTTGAAATCAGTTTAACGTTAGTATTAGAATGAATATTAAGGATTTGGTCATTTGTTACTTTTTAAATAGACTCACTATAAATACATATAGATTTCTCATTTGGTATTTATAGCCATGTGTCTAAATGAGTTAATTACGTTGCACTCTCATTCGATATCTATGTTGCTAGAATTTTGATTCTGATTATCGATATTTGAGAATCGAAATTTTTTAATCCATGTGCTTGTGTAACTAAGTGATCGTGCGTTTGGTCGAAATGATTCCACTCTATCTTTATTTTGATTGGTTAATTAATGTGGTGATACACACGTGAATTCATTTAATAGTGAAAACAAAGGTTCCAGTGAGATAATGCTCCTTTTCACAGGGTTCTCTATTCTCAACACAATTCTTTCAACGTTAATTTTATAATTATAATTATTATTTGAATATTTTGTCATCAGATTATTATTTTCATATTTGAACACAATTGTTTAAAACAGTTTATAAGAGATCTTAATTATTACCACAGTATCAGGAAACAAGAATTTACCAAACGTGGTTTCGAATTTCATTGAATTCGTTGAAAAATCCTTCGAGGGAAACATCAAAGATAAACAATTCCGACGCAGAAAACATACAGCAATAATTTATCAATCAAATCAAAGAATAATGTTCGAAATAAATTCCTGTTTTCATGGTCTGTTGTTTCGATATTTTATTCTAAAATTATATTGAAAATCAATTCGAGAAAAAATTAAAGAAATTTAATGAGACAATTTTTTATTACGTGAACTTGTATCATGAACTGATATTACTTACAAAAATTAATAATAAAGATCAACAGCCATCCATATTATTTTAGTTGCTCTCAATCTTTATGACATCAATCTGTATTCAGTATTCTTAGAGAGAATTTACTTGATAGAGTTTTCTATTTAATTAATTAAGAGAGATTTATTATCAAAATCTAATATTTGAAGAAAGCTAATTAATAAAAAAAAATAAATCAAATCATTACGTGAACTGGTGTCTTTATTTTACGCTAAAAATTCAGAATCGATTTATATTCAGAATGGTGAAAGTTTTTGTTTAGCAGCTCACACAGGAATGTCTTTTTTTTCTTTCAAAAGAAATTTCTTCTCATCTACATTAAATCCATACATTAGTTTCAAATGAGTCGAGATATGTTTAATTGATTTTTATTTTAGTCCAGTAAAACAACGTGAAATAATCTTTGAAAATTATCTTTTAAATTTTATAATCAAACTGAAACAATTAAATGAATCAACACAGATAATCAATTCGTTTAATTTTTTATTGGGGGTTTTATTTGACTAGCGTGAAATTTTTTCTTCACATTTATCGATTATTCCTTCGATTTAAAATTGAAAATTATTTCATATTTTCTTCGAAATTTATAAATTTATTCAGTATTTGTTTAAAAGAAAAATTTAATAAAATCCTGAAAATTAATTGATAGAATTATATCTAATAATTTATAAAAATTTATAATAATTTGTATTGATTATTGAAAAAAATTATTTTAAAATTTTTAGAGAGCATAAGCTATGCGAATTTTTAGAATCTATCGAAGACTTTCAGTCAAATCAGATCATTATTTCCATCAGTTAAGTAATCGATAATTTAATATTCATAATTACATTTGGTATTGCGTAACGGTTAAGATGTAATACAAATTCGATTTCGTAATTTTTTAAAAATATATATTATTTAATATATTTTTAAATGGGCTACAAATCCCCAGTCCAAATTATTAAGTTGGAATGAACTTAATAAAATAATTAATTGAGTTATGTAATTAAATAAATTTATTTTGGTATGAAAATTCCTCTTGTGCAAGTAAGATCATTTTCGAAATCTATAGTCTGATTGATGTCTTGAATAGAGCTTAGTATTGGAAATTTAGTAAAACGAAATTCCTATGGATATGTCAAAGGAGCTGGTATTCAATGTGACGGCTGATTGATGGTGGTGTTTCGACTTTTTAATAAGCTGTTTAATATTCAAAAATATTTTTGCCATATTAAATACCGAATAGTTGCAATGAGGTCATAATCAATTATGAATTGGGCTAATACACATTGAAAAATACACATGCTGCCTGAAAATTCATTATTTTTAGAACGATTTCAGAATCCATCGTTAAACGATAAAAATTTATCCCTCATATACGGGATCAATAGATGAGTTTGTTTGGAGTTTGAAAATTATTTAAAAGTAATGAGAATCATATCAATTACCAAGAATTCAAATTCTCATCTGAAACTGACATCTAAGAATGTCACGAGGCCGTCATTCAAGCGGTTAGATTGTTTTCGGTGTTATCTGTTTTATAAATATCATCTTTCATTTCAGTGCACACACGAAATCATTTATGAAACTGAAAGGAAAAAAAAACCCAAGAAAAATTTCTGCAACTCACACGGAATAATCGATTTTTATCCATCGGAAAGTCACAAAGTCAGGAAATTGCAAAAATTCTTTTTTAGAAATGTAAAACAATTCTAATATATTGGTATAATGTAGACGAAATGGTTCAAGATCAAGATTGGTTATATTTTTAGTATTTAGATTTGATAATTTATTAATATATTAGGGACGATAAATAATCAAACCCATCCGTCTGGTTCAGTGGGTTTAATGGGAATTTAATTCTAGATTGGTGATAGCGTTGAGAGGGAGGTGTTTTAATCCCTCTTATAGTTTCAAGTAAATTCTAATGCCAATAATAAACTCATCAGGGAATTTCGAAACCAAATAAAATAAATATCATAAAAATATAAAAATATTGAAAACAATACATAGATATTTGATATTAAAACCACATTGAAACCTCACTTCGATGATTTGATCGTTAATTGTGATCTGGCCATTCAAATCTGCAACACTGTTTTTGGAAATCGATTTGACGAAAATTCCATGAATGTTCACTGAATATAAGAGATAGAAATCAATAGGTTTTCCAATGTTATTCCCCACCAAAAAGTACGATCGTTTCAATGTATTGATTTTTTGTTTTGAAAAACACAAATTGTTAACGGTAACGTTTCTTGTTTTTCAACAGTTTGGTTTAATTTTTTTCCCCAATACTGCTGAGTTCTTTTTACTAAATGGCTAATATAGAAGTAAATAACAGTTAATGACACACTAAATCGTTCTAGGGAAAATCGAGGAAAAATTTCGTCTCCAATTTCATTGGTCAATTTTTGGAGAGAAATATTATAGAGGAGTATTTGAAAATAACAGATTTCATTCCCCCATTTTTCACTGACGACTTTACACATCGAAATTCATTGAGACATTCAAATAAATAAATTAAAACGTTGGAAAAGACGATAATTTCAAATTTTCGATTATTAATTATCGATTAAATTTTTCTTGTATTGATTATCACTTTATCAACATGACCGGCTGTTTATATCATTTGACAATGAGTTGAGGGGCATAAATCATTATTTCGATTTATTGATTTCAAATTTTAAGAATAATAATAATTATTATTAATAATAATATAATTTATTATAATAATTTTATAATTATTTATTGATAGTATATACTGTTACATGTTATACCGATATTTATTACTGCAATACAAAAATAACTTTAATAATAATATTATATATTTATTAGTCACTTGCAGTGTTGTCATCAAATGCGATTATAATGATATTAATTGCTGTAATTGCCGGAATTCCTTAGGCATTGTATTTGCCTTTATTTATGCTGTCATGAAACTATTATTGCGCGTAATGCCATTTGATAATTGTAATTCCGCAATATTCCGCCATTGTTCTGATTTTTTAATTCTTCAATTCGATTTTATGCTTGATTGTATCATTGTGCGGCTTCTGAATTCCGGGTCATTCAATCATGATAGTTACAAGGAATATCGAGTATATGGTATGTATAAGCGCTATTTCTTATGTTGACAAGTCTCCTGTTCTTGGTAATAATGAGGAATTTATGTTTTTGAACTGATATAAATTATGGAACTCAATCTATGGTTTAGATGTCGACAGCTCCCCTTCTTAATTGACCATTTCTGTGGATTTCAGAATTTCATGTTCGATAATCCTTATCATGTGATGATGATTTTGATCGAGAATTATTTTCAATATCGATATTTGATGAAAGCGTGAATTTTATTTACAATCTAGCCCATATTTTGTGAAGAACCTTAAATTTGAACCCTAGTGTTTACAAGGCTTTGAATAAATATTCTACATCTCACGATAAAGTAAAATTATGGTGTGGTGAGCATTCCTTTAAATATTCTAGTGCGTTCTTGAAACACTTTTTATGATTAAGTAGACTTGATTCTTCTACTTGCACAATTGTATCTCAACTGTTGATCTTTACTACAATAATTTACCGATTCAGACCAATTTGATGGTTGGATATTGCACTGGAACTCGAAATTTGGACGACCATATTTTTGATTTGGCAGGTTTTTCTCTTTATATATATCTCATAGATTCTGCGACTTTAAACGATAGATTTTTCTCTCAACAAACACGTCCAGATCAGTGATGGCTTTCAGTGCTAAGTGTGTTGTACTTGAAGACTTTTTCTCACATACTGATATTGATAATTGTAAGCCGCTACTATTTTATAAAATTCTCTCAATAAGATTAACATCTGTTAAGTGCTTTATGGATAATTTTTATAAAAAACCAATTAATGGCTTAAATTTTCTTTCATAATTGTATTTTGGAATAAATATTTGCAGAACTCTAGCCGACAATGATCACAAATTAATAGAGTTAGTTAACAAACAAACGATTATCTGGTCTACATCAATATTTTCTTTCATAATTAAAGCTTTGTTTACCAATCAAAGTAGAGATAAATTTAATTTTCCCACTGCTGTACATTGATATCGATTATTTTTATGTTAAATTATATCGATAATAGTTGTGTACCTCAATAGATTTTATAATTTTGAATATTAAGAAAAATATATGAGAGATCATGTATGAGAGCACACACAGCGATCATTGTGTGTCACAAACAAAATCTGTGGGTGTGCTGTAATTTCATTACACTCTAAACCCCATAAAATTTTATCTTCAGGTTTAATTTGAAAACAGTTTTTCCTCCTTGCAAAATACAAATAATAAATGAGTTTTCTGTAGAAGTTTTTAACAGTGATTTATTTGAATTAAGCGAAATTTTGTATAACGTAACAGTATAAATAAATGTTTACGTTTCTCTAAAGTGGGTTTCAATGAGCCTACTCCATGTGGAGAAGATATTTCCATTATCCAATATAATTTTCTGAAGAAATTCTCTATGGCACGATAGCTGCAGGAAATTTTTTTTCGAAAATTCAGCAAATAATATTAACTCAACAATGGTTGTGTGTTCATGTGAGTTCAAAAGATGAAATGAGTTTTGTAGACATAGGATATTACGTGAATAATAATTTGTTACCCCTCGATATTGAATAATATATTAGAGGTTTGAAATGAATGCATCATCTCCATAATTCTATTTCATTTTATTCTTAATACTATCATAGTTTTTATTATAAATGTATTTAAATATACTACTGATAAATTTTAAAAAGGGAAACGTTGAATCAGAAAA
>JBBMOY010807758.1:0-11265 GCA_037951405.1 Platydemus manokwari
AATGAAGATTTGATCCAAATCAAATAAATCGTATAGGTGAAAATGCCACAAATATATAAGTTTCGCATTTCAAATAGAGACTTGGTTCAACAATTTAGTCTTGTCCCTTTTCGACATTCTGAATAAAGTATTTTTGGTGCACGGGGCTCACACTAAAAAATTATATTTAAAAATATATTATATTTACAAATCCATTAGTAAACTAACAATCAATAAATATTGAAAATTTTTATTGAAATAAAACCAACAATTAAAAATTACTTATTGAGATACAACAAAATTTGTAGATTCCATTCCAATTAAGAAATATGTTGGCATAGAAATATCATTGAAGGTCTAAATATAATCGTAGAAATTGCCGAATAATGTTTTGAAAGTGCCAAATATAGTAGCGGATATCGAATACATGGTTTTTGATTGTTAGAGTTGATTTTTGGTTTTAAATCTAAAATTGAATTTGATGTAAAAATTTCATTAAATACGATTACAAATAAATTTTAATATCAAATAACTCACGAAAAGTCATTAGTTTTAAATTGGGTCAAAGGACCCTTTCTCTTAACTTAAGCCGATAAAAAAATAGTAGAAAAGTTTTAATACTGATTAATTCAAAAGTTGTTCGAATACTTAAACAAATACACACACACACATATTTATAATAGATTAGAAATACTCTTTTAATATATTGTGGAATCTTGAAATATCTACCGCTAATAGTTCGCACAGGTTGTCGTATTTTGGTCCCTCGTACACTTAGTCAGTGCTTACTTAAATATGAACACATCAGCAAATGGTAAAATCAAATCAAGATAATTCAAAGCTTGCATTATTGGCAAATTTTAGTGAGGGATAATAATATAATTAAATATAATTATATAATAAAGTAATTTATTAACGAAATCCTTATTAAATACATGAAATAAAAATAAATTATTTTCAATAAGGAATTACATCAGAGTCGGTCAAGCTTTAGAAATAGGCTAAATTTCATAATTAACGTCTCTGGAAGAAGAAATATTAGATACATCAATTGATGATCAAAGAAAATTTGATAACTTCAAATATTCTTTTAAAAATAACTCAATCATCTTGAAACCTTTATCTCATTTTGGGAAGAAAAACTTTATGCCGGATATATATTTAAATCAAGAAAAACAGTGTCTAATTTTGATAGTCAAACTTTGTGCTTGTATCGTTGAGGAGTATCGACATTGTGAATGAAGAATCCCCACTAAAATGTCATTCAGTTTTATTTGTACTCATAATAAAAATAATCTTTTGAGATCGAATTCCTTCTTTCTATTACTGTCTCGCGGATTGTATGTAACATTAACCACATTAACCACCATATTCACTAAGTAACCCAACGTAATACGCTGAATAATCTTTCTATGAAATAATTAAATAATACTTTCTAATAATAGTAATTTTTGTACAATAAAATGTGAACAATATACAATGAATTATTCTGTTATTATTTTCAATTAAATGTTTGAAGCTCTTTTTCGTTCACAACGAGAAATAAGCTTGGATGAATACGAATAATATTCCACAGAGAAAATTTATTCACTCGAATAGGTTGTAAAAATCCTCTCGAATATCAATGATGAGCTTGCATTGAATTATTTGTAAAGGAATATTTCGTTTGTTCAAATGAGGAAGGATTTTTTACAATGCTGAGAGAAGAGTTTAAAAATTCATGTATTTCTGAATGATATCTAGATTAGCATTAGTGACACAGTCAATATTCACATTCAATGAGCTAACTGACCACCAATTTTCGTTGCATAAAAATGTTTAGTCGTTTTTTCTTCACCATATTCCTTTGATTTCAAAAAAATTTTAAACATAGCCGTCTTTTCTGTGATAAAATCTTTCTCTCATTAGCTGTAATTCTCTTTAAATAATATTTAATGAGCTTCATTCCATTAGTCATACTCCAATGAGCAAAAAGCACTTTTTTCACTGTTCGATTAAAACAAAAGTTCTATAATAAAAAACTTAATTTTTTTTATAAAATGAATGCATAAAGATTATCAACGAGCTTTTAATCTTGTTTTATTAAATTTGAAAAAGAAAAATCTCATGAATTACCACAGAAACAAGTCCCAAGAAAAGAAGTTTGCAATGATATCGTAGTCGAAATTCATAATTTTCTGAAAGCAGTTCCCTAATTAAATAAATTGTTGAGTGAAGCTGAAATCACACAAAAGAAAATTTAATTTTAAAATTAATCGGTTTCGTTTTTCATGCTTATATCGATTTAATATCAAATTAGTCAAATAAAATTCAATAAAATTCATTTGATAGCATTTTACTAACCTTCTTAATGATATATTTTCATAATTACTAAAAGTAAAAAGTTGATAAAAATTTTGTCAGTCAATTACTATGTTTTACCATGGCTGCTTGTCGAGTTTCTTCAAGCTGATTCGTTGGAAGTAAATTCATTTTTTTATCCCTTCATAATTCCTAGAAGAAGGAAATCAATTTTGAAAATTTTAGTATAAATTAAGACTTTGTTTTTAATCAGCCTGGCGGTTGAGACAATATTTTGTGGTTGGATTCACCATTTAATTTATCCGGGAAATTACACATAGAATTTTTATATATAACCAGATTATAAAAGACAAAATAACTTCAGCTCTTTTATGAAATAAGAATTACGAAACAATTTTTCATTAAAAATCTATTTTTAGATTATAAATTCGAGATTATTTTCGTTGTAGGGGTTTCGGGAATAGGAAACGATTTGAAAAACTTATGGAACAGCAATCACTAAAACAAAAATATCCCAATATATTTTATTTTATTTTTGAAGATTTTATTATCGGCTTCCATTGCCGAATAAATACTGGAGAGAATTGTACTAAATTAAAGTCTGATCGAAGACCGCAACCTAATGAAATTATTCCCACTCTTGGGGTACATTGGCAATTTTAAATTTGAAAACTACAACTTAAATTGTTTCTCATTTTAGAATTTTGAATTCATAATGAAGTGAAAATTAACAACTTATCCAATCCCGTGAGATTGTTGAAACTAAGAAAATTTAATTACGCCATCGTATAAGATGTTTTAATGCTTAATTGTTTTGAGAGAACAAGATTAAATTAATTATTGAAACTGCCTCTCATTTATCGGTGGACAAATGTGGTAGCAATTCAATGTTTATCATAAAAGTTAATGAAATAGCTAATAAAAATGAAGATTCTTGATTTTATCTATTGTTTTTATGTCAGGCTAAATTGTCAAAGACAAAAAGATAAATAAAAATCTTTCTAAGATCAAATTTTAAGGTTGTTTTCTTTAATTCTCTGAAGAAACACGGAATTTATATCAGCCTTGTTAATTAGAGAAAAATTCAAAGTTCTTTACTCTCAACTTTTCTATAACTGATTTTTAATAAAATCACCTGCACCTAATATAGAAGAACTGAGTGACAAAACAGTAACAGATCTTGACGAAAATAGGAAAGTGTGACTTAAAATATGAAAGTCGGATATCTAGAAGAATCTCCTAGTAAAGTCAAAATTCGATAATGATATTTTCATCTTTCATGACAACCAAAGGATTTTGTTAGAACCTCTCTGTCACAGAACTCGTAAATGATGTAAGGAAACGAAATACAGTTGAAATTTTTATCTAAAATTAATCTTTTATCGAAATTAATTTTATTATTGTATTGATTGTAAACGATTCGGTTATGAAATCTCGATCATTTAATTCATACACAAATTCAGCAGTTCATTATACTCACCCATAATGAGCAAAATCACGGATCCATTATTTTTAATCAATTCTGTTCAGAATCATGCCAGTGATAAACAACACGAAGCCAACAACTGGAACGACCTGTTATTATATTGCATGTAATGAAAGTTTTGAGTAAAACTCTTGATGTTACACATAAATAAATCTTATGCTCTTCGTTTGAATCTCAATTATATAAGTCATGTAACAATTATTGATATATTTAGAATTGTTATCTAATTTTAACTCTTAATAAATTATTTATTATTATTGTCAAAATAATTACTTTTAATTATATTATTATTTTTATTATCATTAATATTACAAAGTCATTGAATAGCCGATTAATAATATATTTATTAAATACTGTAAAACCTAAATAATAACTAATTAATACATTTATATATATCTTGAAATTAATTTTCCTTTCTTAAATCATCCTTGGAAATATTATTAACTCAAAGAATTTAAAACCAATCAATATTTAAATCATCATTTTAACTAGAAAATATATTGATTTTATAAGATAGTCAAATGATCGGTTTAATTTATTTGAATATTTTAATCAAATATACTTCTGTGATTTAAAGTTCTTAGATTCTTGTTTAGTTCCTATTTTATGAAATAAAAGCAGCGAGTATTAACCTTCATTATTCTTGTTATTTTTTCAAATTATTTTTATTAATGGCGTTATCTAAGAGGTTTTAAGCAAAATACTAAGGTTAAAAAATTTCTATTAGGGATAAACTGATAATTCAGCCTTATTAATAGTTCGGTAATTAGAATGATTATACAAAACTGGTTTGATATTTTGAAGTCAATAAGAGAAATCAATAAAATTTTCTGCTCGATTAGTATAAGATTTTTGAAAGAGGCATATGCAGACCCAAAATATTGGCATATCTCAAATGAAAGCTTTTTATTAGTTTTAAAAATAAATCAATGATAAAATGAGGATTAATATATCATTATCACAGCGGTTACATTAAATATTTATGGCAGCGTATTGCCATACTTCGAGTAAAATATTATAATATTGAGCCGATTTCACGAAAACATTTGATAATTTTATATTTGATTTCTAATTTAGCCTGCGGCTCTCAACATAACAATTAATCTCACCGGCAGTTAAAATTAAATCTTTTTCAAGTATTTGCAATTAATTCGTTCTTTATTTTTGCTCTCGAATTTTCATTTATGCAATTCTGAAAATAATATGAAATAAAAATTGGCAAAATACTTCCCCATCATTATCAACTATTATTTTTCAGAGATATATGAGATCAACACCAAATCAAAATAACAGCAAGCCAGAAATTGCCAATTTTTGGAAAATTATCGAGCCTTATTAATGGAAATTTAAAATTTTTTCTATCACTGATTGTATCTTTGCTTTGATTATTAAATTTTAAATCCAAATCCTTGATAAAAATTTTAATAGAGAATGATTTTAATGATAATTTATCTCATTCGATTTATCAGATATAACTGTTGAGATGATAAAATATATTAAATTCTTAAGCGACTTTATCGCATATAATGACCTGAGCTTCTTGAATCTTTTGTGTGCAGTACGGTGCTAATGCAACCAAAATACTAAATGATAAATGGGAACTAAGTTCAGCGCATATGCAAGAGTTCGAATACATTAATGAAAGAATTATGAAATGATAAATTTAAGTCCCAATCTGATACTGGTGACTTAAAACCTGAACTAAGCAAGCCTGTCATCAGACTAAGCACAGAGATTGACAGAGGCTTAACGATCGAACCTTCATAACTCTTACATAAAATGCCCTCAATTGCCTTCTGATTATCTAGCAATGTTTGGTGTTAGCAGTGGCTACTTCACTTGCAATTGATTTTTAAACAAAAGAAGTCATTATTACGATTTTCTTAAATTTTATTTAATTACAACACTTGATACAATGTTTTAAACAAATTATAATTCCACAGAGTTTCAATATCAATCTTAATCAGGTCTATATATAACAATATTTAAATAATTTTAAATTATCTTATTTTATGTAATAAATTTTAAAACACTATTTCTAAAATTTATTATCTTTTTTATTATTTAAAATAATTTTCTTCAAAGCCATTATTTAAAATAATGATTTAAAAATAACTTAAAAATTATTTGAAATTATTTTGAAATTTTAAAATTTTTATCATTTAATTTAAATTAATGCTCACATTTGGCATACAAAAATTCATTTTTTACGATTTTGATGTTGTCACCAAGGTTAATTTAAACAAATTTTTGTGCTCAAACCAGCATGGCCACTTTAGAAAAATTATAGAGAATTCTTTTTTCGGCATTATTCTTAAAATTACAATTTTAAAATTTTATCTTTGTTTTGCTTGATTCTTGAAAGATATTTTCGGATTTTCTTCTCATTTTTCGGTATGAAAAACTATTTAAAGTAAAGAGCACATTGAAGTTAAAGAATTGTTATTTTATCAAATTTTTTATTTCCCAATTATTAATCACTGAACCAATAAAATTTGACTTCTCCAGCCAATTTTAATTCAAAAAATATTATTGTTATTTAATATTTTCATATCTGATCTTAATTCAGACGAGACTTGATTGATTTTCATCGTTTGCTTAAGATTAGACGGACTTTAACATCATTATGGTTTTGTTCGGTCAGGCCAATCTTGGAAAAAATCAAAAAGATTACCAGCAGAATTTATTATTTTAATTTTATTTTTATATTTTTAATTACAACAAGCTATCGGGTTATTTATTATTTCGAAGATTTCCAATCCAAATCTCCTTGAAAACATTTCGATTTATCCGCTAAACATTTTCAAACTGAATTTTATGATTCTTATTTTCTCTATTTCATGGAATTGAATAACTTTTCCTTTATATTTATTTCGTTTTTAAATTGAAAGTGATATTTAAATAAAAATTCAAAAAATAACTAAGCAAACTTTAGAGGGGGTTCTAGACCCTGTGAAAATTAAAACATTGTGTCATTAACTCTGATATGCTTGATCAATGATCATGAATAGATAGATGGTTTTGTTTAAATACCGTGAAACTTTTGCGTTGTTCAAAACATCTAATCTTCATCAACGGTTGGTGCGTCCATCAATTATCCATTAAGAAATTTTACTTTTCGATTTTCTCCAAGAGCTCTGAATACACATCAAAGCATGGCCATTGACGGAAAGTGAATGTCGCGATTGATTTATTAGTCGAATATCATGTTGTTTAAGATGTATTCCATTTTTCAAACGAAATTGACGAAGGCAAAATAAATTCAGTTATGTGAGCTGACTCGCATGTGATCGTACTGGATAATGTTAAAAAATGTGAACAAGAATTGCAAGACTTTGAGGAAATTCTTATTTAAACTTAGCTACACTTTTTGTTTCATTAATTTTATAAATTTATCGTGACCAAATAATTTAATTAATCGAGTATGAATTATAAATTTCAATATAAATTACATAAGGTTAACATCCAATGATGTGGATATAAAATTAAGCAAAATCGATAATTATAAAGATAATAACCATTTGAATTGGCTTAAACGAAAGCAGACTCAAAAACATTACATAACAAAGATTTGGAGAAAGCACAGCACAGTTATGAATTTTGTTTACCTTAGACTGATTGGTTAATATTTGAGAAGTCATCAAATAAAATCCATACGGAAATAATTCGAATCAGGGTTAATAATTACCTTTATTGCTTTTCAGTTCAGACAGTCACGTCAAATAGGCGTTCATTGTGAAATCTTTAAGAGAAGTCAAGATGAATTTAATAATAATTTTTATCCAATTAAATTCATGATAAATAAAGTAAAATGATTAAAATTTTCTTATTGATTTTAAATAATCAAAAATCTTTTAAATAAGCATGGCAATGAAAACAATAAACCAATTTTTGGAATTTTACTAATTCGGGTAAGTTTTATTGATAATGGATTAGTTAGAAATCTGTTGATAATAAAGATAATAATAATAATAATAAAATTAATAATAATAACAAAAATAATGTTGGGATCTCCTACCAACAGTGCAACATTTCACAAGTACTTTTCACCAACATTTTTTGAAAAAATCGAAACATAATTTCAAATAATACAATAGCATGTCATATAGCAATGTACATAATAACGCAATCCCTAATCCCTGATTATAAATGTGGATGAAGACACGAGCAGACCAGGCGATCGAGAAATTTGAGTTTATTATTGATTGAACAACAATCGTTGATGTATTAAATAGAAATTGGCTATTTGTTGCTTCACTTGTTGTTTCGCGATTGAACAATATTTAATGATTATTTCGTTGGCGATTATTTTTAATGATTATTTTTATTATGTTTGTAAGGGATAGGAAGTCAGAATCATTAATACGGCAATATAAATAAAACAATTAGAATAATAATATCCAATAAAGTTAAATTAATAAAACTAAGTAGTTCTAATTAATAATAATACAAGAATTATAATAAATTATATGGTAAAAAGCAAAAGATGTTATTAGTACAAAAACAAAGTCATTAGACAAGAATTAAGAAATGCACAATGAGAATTACATAAAGATAGAATAAAATATTACAAAATACACTTAATTAACCAATTATTGGAGAAAAACACATGGTTGGAAGTTTGGATAACTAGAAATACATGAACAATGGTTGATCCGAACACACCACAACAACTTGACCACAATTCTATTAAATCAGACACCACAGTCATTATTCGACATTAGGAGAACATATTTGTTTCAAAAGGATATTTTCATGAATTTGCCAGAATTTTCAACAATTTAACGAAGTGAGAGTTATTTTGTAGTCTAACCAAATTTCACCAATCATTGATGATAACAATCGCTTGGCCGTAATTGATATCTCCTCTATATCTCACCGCTTCTCCGCCCACTTTCGGATTAATCAGTAACTCGCTTTCGCGATGCGCTGAACATTGTATTAATTTTTTGTGATATTTCGGCTATTGTTGGAGTTTCATTTCGTAATAAATTTTTATAACAACAATCTATAGCGTTCTAATTTAGTAACTATTATTATTAATATTATAATTTTTAGAACCGCTAGCGAAACCATAACTAATTTTTTCATCAATGATCAACATTAATGTAGATAAATTAGTTTTCGTAACCTTTAGATTAAGTCAATCTATTTACCAATAACGTGGTCTTCAATACCCGTTGTTGAAGCCCCTCAGGACCAGTAATAAATTTAAGCTGGTGTTAATAATTAAAATAAATTTTCCGTCAATAAAACAGAAAAACAATCTTGTTATTTAATAATAATAACATACATAATAATAATAATAATAATAATAATAATAATAATAATAATAATAATAATAAAAATAGCATTAAAAATTAAAATTAACATTAAAATTAAAATTTTGTATGTAATGAACTCGTAATTAAATAATAATAATTAAATAATATAATCATAACTCTATAATTTATATCTAATGCAACTTTAATAATGAAGAAACTAAATTACAAAAACTTATTTTCATTCATCTCTCACTGAACAAATGTAAACATAGATTTTTAGAATTTTCCTTTCCAGTTTCGTTTTAATAATTTTTTCCATTCAATAATCATAATAATTTTTATCAAAATTAAACTGAATATTTTCACTTGATGACATTTTTGAAATGCCGAAGAAATCACTCGTTTAAAAATAATTAATAAAATTCTTTGTCTTTATTTGTCAATAGTTGTGTTGTTTAAATAATTTGCATGTGCTGTATGAATGTGAATAACTTATTTTATTCTTAATCGAATAACTGACATCATTATCAATGATATTCATAAATTATTTAAAGTCAGAAATATCATACAACTCGAAAATTAATCTCATATAAATCCACATGAGATTCTTGAAATACAATTTGCTACTTTCTATTATTTAAGGTCAAGCAAGTCTGATAAGTTTGATAATTATAGAAGAAAAATTAAGAAATATTATCGACATCAAAACCAAACAACACCAGCTTTAGTTATTCAATGTTTCCCTCACTCCATCTATTTCTTCTCTATTTACCTATACGCATTTCTCGTGATAGTATTTCTGTTTTCGTTTTTGAAATCAATTAAATCAGAATTTTTAATTAAATAATTGGTTTAAAATAATCTAATTTAATAAAAAAATATTTAATATTCATGATATTTCTATAAATGCAAGCATATATTGAACTTGAATTAACTAATGAAAGTTTTTCCTATCTTATAGATGATTTTAAAGAAGAGAAATTTACGGCTTTAAAATTCTTTGTTGATTCGGGATTTAATTTTAAAAACACAATAAAATATTTTCCAAATAATCTTCTGAAATATAAATAAGGAAGTCGTTACAGATGTTTGTAAAGATGAGGCTCTCCGTTAAATTGATGATATAAAAATGTATTGAAAAAATATCACCGTTAATCAAGCATGTTTGAAATCTGAGTGCCTCAACATGATGAATTTTGAAATCAAATATATTATTTAATAATATTAAAAAATTTAATTGCTCCAGTTTCAATTAAATTTTATTTCCTCAGAACACAGGTGATAAATGATCAATGCAGGGGACACAGTCACGTTTTGTATTGGAGGACGAGTTTTTGTGACTCGCAGAGCAACACTGTATAGATTGCCGGACAGTCGACTGTATATGATCGCCAACAGAGCGGAATCGGAATCTGTCAATGGGATGGTCAATAAGGAATCACCAGTCTATTTCTTTGATCGTGATCCAGAAATATTCCGATTCGTGCTGGATTACTACAGAACTGGAGAGCTTCATTTACCGTCAAGTATTTGTGGTCCATTTGTGCGTAAAGAATTGATATTCTGGGGTATCGATGAATCATTAATCGGTGCTTGTTGTATGCCAGCATATATGCGGTACGATGAAGAGAAAAGAACGAAAAAAACACTTTTCAGAGATTTCTTCGAAGACATCGATTCCATCAAAAACTTAGTTAAGTATTGTCGAGGTATAAAACGTTGGCGATACAGAATGTGGTTATTCATAGATCATCCATCTTCTTCTCTTTCAGCAAAGGTCAGTTAATAATTTATTCGCTTATGTTTTTCGTTCTATTTGCGGAAAAGATATTAAATTAATTTTGGTGAGTTGTACAACCATTGATTGTTGTACCTTTGGGCCATATAAATTTATTTATAAATAAATATTATTTCTAAATGTGCTGCATTAATTTCGAAATTGATAAGCGTTAAATCATGTATAAATAAATCGAATCTGAAAAAACTAACTAGTTATGAGTATGAAAGACATGTATTGAGTAACACTGAATTATTAGTCTGATGTATATTATTATTATTATTATTACTCTGACATATACATAAGCATATTTGTTTAAATAATGGAAATTGATAGAATAAATAAAAATCTTAATATCATTACAACATTATATTGCATTACGAGCAGATATCGAAATAGCACATCTTATTTTTAAGGAACCGGTTTTTAATGATGAAAATGTGAAGGAAATTCTTCCC
>JBBMOY010808869.1:0-11263 GCA_037951405.1 Platydemus manokwari
GTTTTTTAATGATTATAAATTAAAAATAAATTTGAAAGGTTATACTTATAAATCAATTGATTTCATTCCAATGACTTTATTAAAACCAAATTTTCATAAAGTTTATTTATTAAAATTTTCTATCTAAGTTGTATTGCTTCATTTCTGATTGAGTCTTATAATTTAAATATTCAAGATATAAGTAAAGTTTATTAAGAAAATTATCAACAACAAGAATACTGTATATAATAGCTCAAAGTCCAGCATTGTAGGCAACCAAATTCGTTATATTTTTTCATTCCTACAAATGTATCAAAATATTATTTTAAATTATAGAGTAAAATTATAATTACATTATATTACCAGTTAATATTTCTTTAAAATTCTGAAAATTTTAACTTAGCTTCCATTTTGCTGAGAGTTCGAAATCAATAGATAAAATTTTAAAATAATCGTAATATTAGAACAACTCGACCGTTATTAATTAAAATACAATAATTCTGAATCTACAATTTAATAGATACCAGTACCATTGATAAGTTTGAAACCGCTATATATGTGCACAGTAGATATCTGATCAAATAACATAACAAATCAAATAAAACAAACTGTCTGGTAGACTTAGCCGCACACAAATATTTCAAGTTTTTTTTACTATTCATAGTAACGATAGTTATTTTATGAATTTTCATTAATATAATTTTTTGCGTTGAAAGTTTCCCTATTACCAAAAGTACGAAATACAAAATGAGATGTTAAAATTAAATATTTTGAAAACCTTTGTGCTTTTTTGTAACATTTCCAAATAAATTCAATTTTAACTAATTCGACAGCAGTTATTTGTCCGTCTGAACCGAAAGTTTTTGTATTGTCTATTTTATAAATAAATGGAATGACGAATTTATTGAATAAGCCGTCTGTACTTTATTTATAGTACATCTATTAATTACTTATTGCATTTTCCGATTTTAATAACTGGTTTAGACATTGTGTTACAGATTAGATTGATGGAAATCGTTTGGTAGTTAATTATTACAAATATCAAGAGAAATGGTCATGGAATATAAAAGTATTTGTTGAAAGAGGTTAACAAATCACAATCCATGTATCTGATGTGAAACAAATCTATGTGTAAGGTTTGTAGTTGTACCAATAGTGGTGTCATACTTTTTTCATATTTTTAAAAATTCAAGAAATCTTCATAATAAATAATTTTCGCTTCAATAGATATAACATTATAATGAGGATATTTTTCTCTTCTAATGACTCTTTAATTTTGCTCTGAATAATTTGTCCCAGTCGTCAGGCGATTATAAACTATTCCTATCATACTTTACGAAAAGAACCAAACTTTAATATTGTTGGTTAAAGATCTTCCCGATTTTGTTACCTCGATAATTATTTATAATTATTTATAATCAAAATTTATTATTATTATTATTATTATTATTATTATTATTATTATTATTTAAATTATTATTATTATCATTATTATTATTATTATTATCTTTATTATTGTTATTATTATTATGTTTTATTATTACTATCTTTATTATTGAAATTTTCTAAATTAATATTTTATCATTAATAATAATTTTATTAAAATGTTTAAAATAATTAATTTTAAATTTATTTATAAAATATATTTACAATAAATAATGGATTCTTTATTATTTGTTTTAATTTTTTCATCAATAAAAATGTCCTTAAATAATGATTATATATAATAATTAATATCATAATTATTATTATGATTTGAATTTCACTACTTTGAAATATGAATTACAAACAAAATTCTATTTTCAGATATGCAAAAACTGGAACGAGAAGCCAGAATCTGTCGACTATTAAAACATCCAAACATAGGTAAGGAATTTTATTTATCATTAATAGATTTGTGTAAAAAATATTTTTAATAATTGTTCGTCGTCATCAATTAGTTTCAACTGTGAGAATTCATTATATTTTAACTGAAATCATTCTTCGGCATTAATGATTTTATTTTAAATTTATGCTATAATTTCAAAATCCAGTTCAGATAAAATTTCCATTTCTAGACGAACTATGATATGCACTAACATTGTTAATGACCACCAATTCATTATGATTAACACAACATAGATTCCGTTTGTTGGAAAATAAAACACATGAATCCAATGATGATTTCTTGTAACATTCATGTTTATTTATCATATGCTATTAAAGCGGTCACTTTTCGTATGCCTCATATCGACAAGACTTTATTTACTTATACAGTTATAATAATTTATTTTTAATAATATAAACCAATAAAATCTCATTAAAATGTATTAGAAATAATTAGTTTAATTCAAATCGATAAATAAATATCTGATTTACTATCTTGTAAACATTCATAATATTGATACCATAAGTTCTGGTGCAGCACAATCCACTAGCAACATCGATTCGCAATAGAAATGCGATTAGTCTACAACCATTATAAATTATGACACCGTACATCGGAAATATTGCTTTTCCTTAGCGATGCCCTAATGTAACACAACTATAATCCTATTTTCTAATATGGACAAGGTGAATCCGATTACATCAATGATAGGAAAATATCTCGTTTTGATCATTAGAAATTCATTATTATGATACAAATAATTTCGTCTTCTTAGCAATTTCTTTGTACACTCAATGGTTTCTCTATGAGCTTTGTATCGAAATAATTCACCGGTTTATTTAGTCGAGAGGAGGAAACTGGTAAATTAATTGAGTTTAATGAATATTTCCTGAAACGTATAAATATTTGTATCAAATGACTTGTATTGGTTAGGAAAATTTCGTAATTGAATCTAGATGTTATGCTATTAGAGAATCCATCAAACCACCAATTTTATGTGGAAATCCAATTTCTCTAATTTTTTAAACGTTTTCCAATTTATTCGATTTTTCCAAGTGTTATTTCCCGGTTTGATAGTTATCGATATGATCAGATTTCTTCATTTTCAGACACTATTTGTGTATCGATTTCACTTTATTGACTTGTGAATTAAACTGGCGATATACATGTAAGAATCTTTTCGTCAAAAATCGCAACAGTAAGAATATTATTGGAAGATTTCTTTCGCTATATTTAAGTGCATATTATGACTGTTTTGACAGGTTTATATCTGCAGATGAAAGAAGTCACATATTATTCTGGTTATTATAATAAATTTGTTGAGCTGTTGAGATTGGTTTGACGAGAGAATTTTAAAGTTCTCATTTCGAATCGGTGTAGTTTGATTGATTTATTGTATTTCATAAGGTTTCTGTTATCAAATTTTACCATATTTTAAAAACGCTTATTTGTTGATAATAATCATAATAATATTATTATTATTATTAATAATAATAATAATAATAATAATAATAATAATAATAATAATTGTGAGAATAATAAATGGAATCAAATTTTTAATTAATTAACTTCATATAAGATGTGATTTTATATATAAAATTATAATAATTTGTTTAAATAATTATATATGAATACATAATTTGATGTCGTGCCTTTTTAGTTCATTTTCGACGAGTGTTTTATAAAATAGTAACGGCTTACACGACATCTGGATTTGATTTTGAGAAGAACAACGACTGAAAATTATGGAAAAGAAGGAGAAAGATGTTAAGACTATATAAATGTAGAGAAGATTTAAAGAATATATGATTATGAAGACAAGATATAAAAAGATAGAATAATTATAGTTTTTTCATGCATATAACTATGTAGCGAATTCGATACAATGTCAATTAAGAATACAAAGAAAATCAACGATTTGAAAGAAAAGGAGATGTGAAATTGGATTAAATTTTTAAAGATTTATTAATTTGCTCATAAAATTGCATTTCAATGCATAATTTGGTGGCGTGCTTTTTCAGTTAGTTTTCAATGGGTGCTTTATAAAATCGGTAGTGGCTTACAAACATAATACTGAGAAATATAAGTGTTGTTATATTTGGATATATGATTATATGTTTGAGTTGTATTATGGATTTTGAAATGACGTTATTCGATAATAATAATTTATTAATAATAATTTCATTATAAACAATATCGAAATAAATATTATATTTAAATGCAAAATATAATGAATTCGTTTATAAATATTATTGAAAAATAATAATAATAATAATTATTATTATAAAATAACAAATCAGCGAACCGAAAAATTATGAAAAACTAAAGGTGTTAAATATAAATAGACTAGAAAGTAAACTTCGATACATTTAAATAAATATTAAGAAAATGAAGTTTCTGCATCTGGTGTTAATTTTCGATATTTTTATTTTGACATTAATAATTTTTGAGTAAAACTCCAGTCAATATTATCATTTTGTGATAATATTCTCTGAATTATCCAATTAAAATGAATCTATGTGGTTAAATAAGACGAAACAATTTGAATAATAAGCATATGCAATCCTAAAATATGAAAAAACGAAAGAATATATCAAGGATATAATAAAATAGAGTTATATATATATATATATATATATATATATGTGTGTGTGTGTGTATGTGTGTGGTTGTGTGCGCATCGGTTTAAATTGTTTCAGGATAGAGTTCTTTGGCGAAGTGTGAGTCTCTAATTTTTTAACCCATAATAACAACATATGGATAAATTGGCAAGAAACATTTTTACTCGGTCAAGTATTAAGATAGCCAATAAATAATGTACTCGTTCTACACCATATTGATCAATGAAAAATTCATGGTCCTAATATACCTTAGACTTTTCAATTGGCCAATTAAAAATTGGCCTTCAAAATTACAATTATTTTGATTATATTCAAATTGTATCTCAATTAATTTTCATTGTATGCTGATTATATCCTTTCAGTTTACATATTTTCTCTTTCCCTTAACATCTTATTAAAGTGATTTTTCAAAATTTACCATTTTTTCAATGCTACTAATTCATTTTCTATGATTTGACATCCTACATAAATTTAAAACTCTTATATTTAGAATGTGAATATATATTATATATATTTCAGATACTATTTCTGTAAACAGATAAGAAATACACATTAAACTATAAGAGTTCGTATTAAAATATGCCACTTGATTTCTACGACAAGAATGTGCACTTAGTTTGTCAATATACCAAGATTCCGTTTTGTATTTCAAATTCATTTACATATGGTGTTATAAATTTAATCCAAATCTGCGCGTCAATTAAGTAAACTATCATTTATTATTCCATTAACCTTCAATAAACAATTAATGGTGACATTGGTACACTTGTAGACGAAATAGCGCAACACATTCATTCAGTAACACTTCATTTTGTCGTTGAAATTTTTTTCGTTAAACAAGAGAGACATTTACTTCCGGTTTTGATAGGATATATATAATATAATATAAATATTGAAAAGAATTTATCATGTTTTCTATCATTGCTGATATTATCTGTCAGACAAATTAATATAATAATAATATTACCTGTGCAGATGTAGTGGGTGGTCTATCGAAACCTTGACTCTGATTCCAAGAATTGTTCGAGTTATTAAAATTAGGTCTGGATTGTTGTTGGGCAGGCTGAGCCGGTTGATTAGAACTTCTTTGAGTTTGATTTTGTTGTTGATTATTGGATCCGCTTTGGGAATTTTGTGATCCTCCTCGACCTGTAAGACTAGCAATCTTAAAATTTCCATTGGTTGTTGAATTTTGACAGTAATGTGCAACAACACTATTTTCGTATTTAATAGTATTTTGTGCAGAATCACCTTCATTTCCTATTCTTGGCTTAAACTGGTCACTGGGACTCCCACTAGAGTCAGACATACTCTGCACATCAAGCGACTGACCAACTCTAGCTTTTGCGGGATCACAGTCATCAATAGAATAATCAGCATTGTTGCTTCCATACTGCAGGGTCATGCGAGCACGCATGTGTAGTGAATCGTCTAAACATGTGAATAATATATAATCGAATATAATCAATTTTTCACTTTATATTCTTATTTTCTAAATCAAATTTTTATATTTTACACATTTACCAGCACACGAATTACCAATACCATCTCCCTGTTATCATCAATGAATGGGATAATGACATATTCATCATAAACCAGTGAAAACATGGCATTGAAAGCGTTAAGAATAATGTAATATCAAAATAAAATTATCAGGAGGTTCAAAACCACTTTGTTATCCTCTTAACTGATTGATTACCGTTCGCGTTCAAATAATTGTCTTCGAAATAATTCTTTTTCAAATAATAATAATATATTTCATACAATAAAATTTGGAAAATAACCATCACAGAAAGTTAAAGATGATTTATTGTCAATAAAATGGTCTGATTTCCAAAATTTCGACGGGAAATGATGTGTAAATTTTCCGACGATCCATATTTCTGATTAAAAAATGAGATTTATAGCGACGGTAATGAAATTTTAAGAATGAAGATATAAAATAATTCAGTGAGAGCATGTTATTATTTATGAAGACGACTACACCATTTCTGGTTAAGCTTTCGATTTGATAATAAATAATTTTATTGGTTCATCCTGAAATATTTTGGCGTCATTTTTCGAGTATTCTTTACAGTGAACGTGTTGTTTAAAATGCTATTTATTTAGCTTTATTATGTTTATTTGTAAATCAGAATGATTTTTTTACCAATATCTCAATTTATTCGTTGTAAATTATCCAAAGATGATATCTAGTATCCATTTTCCTCTTGAATTTTTCGTACAAATTCTAAAAAGTTCTGATTATCGATATTTGACCTCTCTTAATTGGAATAATTCTTTAAAAATCAATGAACAGATCTCGTCTTCTTTCATCTGTCATTGTTAGATCCAAAATAAAGGATTCCTTAAGTTCATTAAAATACAGCCAATATAAAACAATCCCATTCCCAGTTTATTTATAGATAGCTCGTAGCTTCTGTATTTCTCATCCACTCGTTTAATTGATGAAAATTCTTTAACTTTACCACACATCTACTTGATATTTAAAAATATTAATAAACAAGATCTCGATTTGGTCAGTTTTACAACAAATTCCTTCTTGCTGTTGGTTTTTGTGGAACTAGATTCTTTTGTGTTTTCTGCATTAAAATAGAAAATAACTTTTTCGTTTCTTCTCGACTTGCTCGAGTGATCGTGCATTAATTTCAGCATAGTTGCCAGTAAGAACACAATAGCATGTTAGCTTATATTCAATCAAACACGAGTCCTGCATATTTAAACTAATATATCCGATATTGCCTTACTACCCAGACTTAATAAGATTCATTAAGCTGAGGGATAAAGCAATTATTCCTCTTAAGTGAGTATATCATAGAGTTTATTAATTTTAAAACCAAATACAAGCAATCGAACATTTTAGACAACTAGTAGCGGTTTTTGATACCAATTATATAATTAGTCGAACCAGAACTTGGTTTCACTGTTTTTATCAAATAGATGATATACGGTGATATTTTGTCCATCAAATCAACCCAATCAAGTTAAATCAAATTCATTAAAATGATATTGAAAAATTTCAAAAAACCGAAATTTAAATTATTTTTCCCAAATTCAACAAAATTAATTGGTAGATGGAGTGATGTTAATCGGGAGATAACAGGAATTATAATCACTAAAATGACATTTAAGGATTTGAGATTTGATTTGAAAATCTTAAGTTCAAATCATTTTTCAATATTTTCAACTTTGAACTCTTATAATATCTTTATCGTTATTAAAATAATTGTTTGTTATTTTGAAATATTTTATAAGAATCTGGATTGATTCGATTCATTCACATGGTCTGCAATTCAGATACACTACATATTCTTTGTAGAAATGATAATAGAAATAAAATCATTAGAACGGCAGACATCAGATAATTTATATAGTGACAGAAACATCTTTTTTTGAATATTTTTCCAAATTTTTAGTTGATTTTTGTTATAATAATGCCATTTTATAAAAAAATTGACGGAAATCGATTATATTTTGCCACTTAAAGAATAAGGTTTCGACTAATAATAAAATAAGGATTTTTTTATGGGATTCCGTTAGCAAAATTTTAAAAAGATGCCTAGGGAATCCTATATTAGTAGATCTGAAACTAACAGAACACATCATATTATTTAAGAGGAATACATAAATATATCGCAAAAGCGTATTGTTAAATGAAAATATTGGCAGAGAGTGATCAAAGAAGTTATGAATTTGAATCCATGAATCATAAAACTGGTGTTGAATAGACATTGTTGGACTCACAGCTACATGGGAGAGATGATATTTTATTATCCAATCCCATTAATCATATTTGGTAAACACTGAAGTGAAAGTAGATATTGAAAAACTTTCTCTCCATTATGTTTTTCAACACTTTTTTAAAACAGAAAATTTCAGAAAATAGCTAATATAAAATATTAAATAAGAAACCAACAATATTTGTGAAGTTAAAAATGAAATTTAATTTTTAAGTGTTCTTCAGAAAAATTGTCTTTCCATGTGAGAGTTCTTATGAGGTATGCTGTGGAACATTTGAGATATATTGAAATATATTTTTAATTTATAAAATATAAAATTATAAATAATAATAATTCGAAATTTTTATAATCAATAAATACGAGAGCGCAACATAAATTCCTCAATTTCGATATTGATCGATTATTATTCTTGTAATGTTTGTTTATCGATTATATAATTATTCTGCAACTCATATATATACATTAAACAAATGAAATTATCATTCTCGATTATATTGCAAATAAACGAATATCAATCCATTAAATAACCTGTTCCATTGGAGGAATTTGAAATGTATTTCAACGTTTCACCCACACTTTCACTATCCATTGCTGATGGGCTTTCTGTATCATCTTCAAGTGACAAACATAAATCGATTAATATCGGCATTGAAAAATATTGATTTTAAACCTAAATCTTCCACACTTGAAGTCAAGCTGAGCTCACTGATATCCACAGCCGATGGCACAACTCGATCATAATGATATGGATTAATGCACACATAATCCAATTTCATCTCATATCCATAAATGCAACATTTGTTTTGACGCAATTCATTTTTATGAAGATTTGGCCAACGCCAAATTCGAGCATAAATAACGTGAGGAAAGCATTTACGGCCGGCAATCTAAATAAGTGCAATTTCTAAAAACGGTTTCGTTGAGACACCGGATAGGTTTGAATTGAAAATGAATATATATAGAGGTTTAAAGGGTCACTTTTTAAAATGATTTCGATTTATTATTTATTGCTAATCTTACATAATGATAATCAATATTGCTCCAAAATTGTATAATCAATGAGGATATTGATTTTATGTGGAAATGTAAACCAGATACGATAAACAACGGTCATGAGATATTATATTATTCGAAATGGGCCATTATATAATGAATTTAATCATCAACAAAAGCCTTTTAACCATTGTGAGAATTTTTTTGAAAATCGAATTTGTGAAGATTTAATTCACATTTTTACAAAATTCTATTAATTTGTTCATATAACTGTATTTAAATACATAGTTTAGAGTCACGATTTTATAGTTCGTTTTCGACGCGTGTTTTATAAAATAGTAGCTGCTGACATGGCCACCACACCAGGATTCGAATCTGAGAAAATCAATGACTGAAAATTATAGAAGTAAGAAGATATTGAGAATAAATAGAGAATATAAAAAGAAGCTGTAAAAAAGATATGAAATACAAATAAGGATATAAAGACGATAGAAGAAATAGAAAATTTTATGTAGATAAATACGTAGAATGTTTGACAGAGTCGATTAAGAATACAAATAAAATCAAAGATTTTAAAGAAATGGGATGAGGGAATTTTTAAATGGATTAATTTTTTTAAGGATTTCATTCAAATTTTATATAAATTTATATAAATAAGTTTATATAATTATATTTAAATATATAATTTGGCGTGGTGACTTTTCAGTTTGTTTTCAATGCGTGTTTCAATACTACCGGTTTAAATACTGCCGGATTACAGCCATCTTTAGATTGTAGCTACTATTTTAATTTATAAATATCAATTTAATTTAAATATAAATATAAATAAATATAAATAATTAAATATAAATAAATAAATTTCGGTGTAAATATGATTACAAAACCTTTGGAATGAGCACTCTATCATATAATATGAATAAATCTCAACTTCGTAGTGGTGAATATGAAACATTTATACAAAAAACCCTGTTGAAGATAAAGATAAATAGTTAAAAACTAGCTGATTATTCATAAATTAAACACATTGATTGAGGTCTACAAAATTGGTAAGGGAAAATGCTATTAATAGAATATTTTGTAGCAATTACTTAGTAATTCATTTAGTAATTCCTTTTTCGACAAATTTTTAGAAACTCTAGTAGTTGATAATAATAATTGATATACCAGTTTCAACCTTAAAGAAATAATAAAGGAACAAATATCGGATTATATGATGAATCGTTTCTATGCATTGAGCTGACATAGCTTCTACGCTGGAAACCTTAGCTCAGACACAAAAGGAAATAGAATTTCAACAACAGTTTAATCAAAATTACATATCATTTATCATAATATGAAACAAAACGATCACAAATTAAGGAAAAACAATTAACAACAAAGAGTTATTGCTTCAATAAGTTTTAGTCTGATATTTTCATAAGTATTTCATTTTCAGCTGAAATGTTTTTTTCATGTTTTTTTTCATGTTTTTTTCATGTAAAACAATTAATATCACTCCAATCGTCAATAACGAACAACTCGTAAAACCGTTCGAGAAATGAATTTGTTTTTGTCACTCAAAATAAAAGCACCAATTGAAAATGATTTATAAATTCGAAAACAACTCATTCCACAATGCGTTAATGTGGAGTTATTAAAAATTTATGAAATACAAACAAGTAGTGAATAGCATTGTGAAAACCACCTCTTCAAACCTGAACTCATACTCAATGAAACTAAAAGAAAACCACAAATATAATTGACAATTTTACAATATTTTCCCGTTGTTTGTATTATTTTATTTTTATTTTACTTTCGAAATTGTCTTTAATATTCTCAAAACCTTATCAACACAGAAAAATAATCTTTAATTGAAAATATAATTAAAGTGAAAGAAATTCTTAGATTTTTATAATAATATACCTGGTTATAGTTGTATATGGCATAACTCAGGGGTCTCCAAACTTTTTCAGCAAAGGGCCACATTGCTGATTTTTTAAAATTTAAAGGGCCAAAACTATGATAGGTTTACAAAAATTGTGGTTCAAAATGAGTAGTTGAAATCATTAATAAGTCATTTAAAT
>JBBMOY010809980.1:0-11262 GCA_037951405.1 Platydemus manokwari
TTATTTTCGTGTTTATAACCATATAATTAATCAGTTATACTAATAATTCAACAATAATAATTGGGAAAACGCCTTAACGTATACTAATTAAGACCGGGTTAAACATCTTGTCGACCAGTATATATATCAAGAAGTTTTATTAAACGAGTGCAAGTTAAATTGAGAAATTCTTCGGAACAGAATGGCAATGGCGTTAACAAATCCAAACACAGTAGCACTTATGCTGCTCGTCGAAAATTGAATATTTCTTCTCATTCTAGGTGACGTACTATACAATTACAGATACAAAGAAATCTCAGTGCAAATCCTTTTTTCTTTTGCAATATTTTGTTCTCATCAACATCAATCAAACTGCATTATCCACATTAAAGCAATAATTCATCACAGATATGAGATATACACGGTTTATAAAATTAAAGAGAAATTGGAAGCACAATAAAATTATAAATATTTACAAAAGATTATTATTATTATTACTTCTGCGTATATTGGTTTGGATTGGGGCATGAATAGTTTTACTTTGACTTCCCCTTTATTCCGAAAAGCTTTGATGCAATTGTCAACCAGCTTCCTCAAGATTTTCCAGATATATTAATTATAAAATTTGTTATACAGTGTTATACAATGTTTTAGTCTGAATCAATTATTTGTCAAAACCCCGATACATTTATTTCATTAAAATTTGTTAATTTTAAAATCACAATTAAAACAACATATCCAAAAGGATCAGATCTTATAAACTCTATAAACTCTGTAATTAAATTGTTAGGATCTATAGTTGAGTTCTTGGGATCATTGCAAGATTACAACACCAATTTGTTTGAAATAAACTTCTCGATTGAGTTAAACTGTGTGTAACTATTTGTTGTAAATTCATAAATCGTTGAAAAAATAAACATTAAAAAAACTACTGTGTTATTATTTTGTGATTACTTAATCTTAACAAATGTAAACATAATAGAACTCACGTTGTTGAGTGGTTAGGAATTAAACAAACATCTATCACAACCCAACAATTATATAATATTAAATTTTATTATGTTATGTTATGATTTCTTTTACTTAATTGTCACGATAATGCTTCAATTATTACCACTGCTTAATTCATTTGTTTATTAAAAAATTGCTTAAATAAATTATAGACAATGGAATTTATATCCACTAGAAACACATAAGATATGGGTTTTTTTCAGATGTGTAAAAAATATACAAAATATTATCATACATCAAGTAAAAATATACAAATCATAATCATGCGCAGTTTTCAATAAATTGGCTAGAAAATTGGTTCAGGTTTTTGCCTTTTAATCTGGATTTTGAATCATTTACATTGATCGTATATAGGTCTATTTTGCATCCAATTATTTTATATTTATTTATGGTGATTTTTCAGTATTGCCTGTTTGGTATTCTCCAGGAGCCTTCTTTCTGCTATATTTCCATAGCTCTCTTTCAATCACTGATATATTCCAAGCGTCTTTTAAGACTAGATAGCCCCGTACTACTTTTTCATATTTTCCCACTTAGTTTATTGTACTGCCATTCAACTCTCTTGTTTCATTCAAGATTCCGGATCTCGTGATTTCCTCTAGATTCTGTAAAGCTTTTGTGCAATATGGTTTTATGGCATCCATTGCATCGCGAATGACCCACTGGTCAAATGGTTTGGTTTCCGGTGGACTCATGTTGTTGTAGGCACTTATTATGGAGTTTTCTTGGGCCAATTGTTGACAGAGTCTTCCTTTTCTTGATTCAATTGCTTAGAAGATATTTTTTAACAATAATTATTATTTTCTTTTTTGTGACTTTCTTTCAATTAACATCTGTTGGATATAAGATATATAATAGATGATAAAATATAAAACACGTATGCTCTCATAGTCTAGGAATGAAATTTCAATTTATTACAATCATTAATTTGGGTTACCATGGAAAATGAGTAAGTAACCTTGGAATATTTGATGTTTATATAATACCAAGACAATACAATTAATTGGTGTGGCAACTTATAAAACCATCTAAAATAAGTCACCAAACAAATAATCAGTATTTAAACCAATGCAAATCGTATGAATTTGCACAAAACTTTCGGAGACAAAACTGTTATTGATTTTTCATTATCATTTCTGTACCCATGTAAAAGTACTTACGGATTTATTTAACAATTATTCAATATTATTTGAATGGCAATCACTCAATAATAGTGGAATCATCAATTGTGAGACTACTACATGCTTAAAGTAAAAAATGGGCAAATAGTTAATTTGAACTTCATCAAAATCATTTATGAATTCAATGGCAACTTTTTTTCTATTAAACAGTTAAGTTGTTAAAAAAAATTATTTTCTAGAAAATATTTTAAATTCAAAATCAGAATAAACTAATTACTGATATGTAATTCTTAAATGTCAAAGTTCTACAGTTATTTCTCTGGATGTCGCCACTTATGTATTTACATCTCATAAAAGCACACACTCCAATAACACAGACCTGGAAAGTATATTTCATTGACATTATGTATTTTCTTTTAGAATCTCTGGTTTTTATCCACTTTCATTAAATATAATTCAGTTAACATACAAACATAACTAATAAACGCTTTCAGTTATCATTATTATATAATTGAATCAATTAATTAACACGTAATATCGTAACCTTTAACTAAAAATGAATAAATACGAATTGTGTACACTTTAAAAAAACTATCGTTACAAATTTGTTGAAAATTCTTTAAAATAATCGGAAATTAATGAGACTAACATTTGAATTAATTTTTAAAAATAACAAAATAAAATAGCTTGAAAATGAAATTGTCCAAAAAGCACTTATTAAATTATATAAAATAAGTATTTATATTATTTTTAAAATTAGTTAAACGAAAAATGGATATGGGAACTAATATCATTTATAATTAATGAATTTTCAATCGAAACATTTTAATGATTAAATGAAATTATAAATTAGATTTTTATAATTTCAATTTTTACACCAGATTAATTCATCGTTAATAATAATATATCATTAAATGAAGTGTTTTCTTAAAATAACAACCGGTATTTAAATTAATAAGATTTAATCTTGTTCGAACAATTTATAATATATAAATTTTACGTGTCATTTTGTTGATTACATTATGATTTCTAAAAAATTCAAGATCGCTTTTTAGCCAAACATAATGTAACCAAATAAATCTTTAATAAAATTAATATATAACGATGTTACCCAACTGTATGAAAGCTCACTATGGAAAGACATTAAAAAAAGAAATATTAAAATAGGAATTCAAATTAACGAATTTATAAAAATTATTACTTAGTATTACTTAATAATGGAAAACAATTTCATGACCTAGTATATTTATAGGCAATTTATTTATTGAAATTATAATAAGAAAATAATAACATAAGAACTTTTCAGTGCTTATCTTGTTATATCTAAACTGATCTTTCATTTAATCTTCAATACTCGGCAAATTTATAAATAAAATTTTTTCTGAAAATAATTTATACAACCCATGACTCATTTCTTGATAAAAATTGTGAAAATAAATAAGTGATCTTGAATTACCGGTTTATCTCACTTAAGCTATACTCATATTTTGAGTAGTTTTTTTGATGATAGAAATAAATATAGAACTAAGTACAATGACCAGTCTAAAAAGTAAATCACGCGAACAAATCTAATATACTATTTTTAAGAGCTGATTTTAACACCATAATCAAATAGATTTAACTATTATTAAAAATAAATCAAGCAAACAATTATTACGATCAAATCATTAAAAAATTCAACATGTATTTACATGAATATTAAAAAAATTAATACAAAAGTAATTATTTATAATTTCTTCTGTCTTTTGTTAATCCCTGCTGACCATTGCGATAAAAGACTTTCTCCGAAATAGAGAGCGAATCCATGAATTTGGATACATATCAGTAAGAATAGATACCAAATGATAATTGTATACTTTTCAATCAATTCATTCTTTGTTGAAAACAAAACGTATACTTTGTGGAATTGTGTATAAATTGCATAAACAACAGGAACAACATTAAAGCAAACAATTAAAATATTGGAAAATCGAAGTAATTTCAAATTTTTTCTTCGAATTGATACTTGAGTTAATAGGATGACAAACAGAGAACCAATGATCCAAACTTGTTCCCATGGAGAATGCTCATTTGTCAATAACTGAAATATAGCAATAATTCAAATAAGTAGAAAATTTTAGAATTGTTTATCGAAAATATAAATTGATTTACTTACATCATTTAAAATAGAATTTTCAAATGTTAAGTTCAAAAATTTCGTTACTTGGCGTGCTAGTAATAACACCCATAAAAATAAATGTAGAAGATCTAAAAAGGTAATTCGCTTTTTTTGATTTGCAATACTGCACCTAACTGGGCCTTGATCACGATTATCACTGGCTGTACCACGTTTCCCAGTATTCTTTCGATGGAATTTAGATGACATTGGTTTGAAATAAATGGTTAAATAATTTAAACAACTAAAAGAAAATTAATATTTTAAGTAATAAAAACTTAATTATTCTTCTTATTTAAATTATGTTATAAATTAAACTATAAATTTCCACTTTAAATATTTAACATCATAGGGTATTAATATAATAGAATTTGTTTTAAAATTATTTTAAGATATAATTAAACACATGGTATATATATTCAGAAATTTTGAAAAGTGTATTACTACTCTCCTAGCAGTGTCTGGGCTTCAAAATAGGTTTACTAGCAACGTTTAATTTTACAATTAAATAAATTCTACTATTAATAAATTTCATAGATATAGTACAGAAATTATAATATTGAATCATATAAATTTTTTTCAAAAGATCCAGGCCCTTCTAAAAATAGTTACTACAAATGAGAATATAAAAATAATTCATAAATTCCGAAAATAGAAATGACAAATTAATAAATACGTAAATAGAATAATAAACCATGGGATACTAAAAATAATATATTAAAAAGTACAGAAATAAACAAAGACGCCAATAGGTCAAAAAGCAAAGAATAATATATAAATATGACGCATAAAAATGCCCATATCTTATTTTGTTTAATAAGCCATAATTTATTGTACGTGGAACTATTTTTTCCAAGTCAGCACAAAATTATATTTGGGGAATTATATTTTTATATAATCTTCCCAACAGCAAAGCAGAAACTAAAAACGAAAAAAGTGATAATAGTGTTTATCAGGTAGCGTGACTAAAGTAATATTTACTTCATAATTTTTCTAACAATAGTAATGCATTTTAATATGATCACCATTGTTTTCGCCAGTGTCTTGGGCTCCGCCCAACCACTAATTAATTAATTTTTAAACTTACCAAAGTAAACATTTGCTCTCTGTGCAGTTGCCGGAGTATAAGGTCCCAACTATTGTCAGTAATTTTCCGGGACCTTGCAGCTCTCTGCATAAGGGACTTGTGACATCATCACAAAACAATATCAGCTAATTAATCAAATACTATCAATTTTCTCCTGGTTATTTGTTATTAATTGTATTATTAATTTACTATTGTATATCATATGATTCATAATTGTGATCATACATTTGTATTTTTAGAGTAATTATATATTTTAGTATTTATCATTTTATTTATTTATATCTAAATTATTTTCTAACATTTTCACACTGCCTTTCGAGTAAAGTATAAACATACGAGATTATCTTTAGAAAACCATTTGAAGTTTGGAGTTAATCAAAACCAATCAACGAGAAAAAGAACATAATTAAAAAGTAAATTTAGATGACATAATTAAAAAGTAAATTAATCTTTGTTGAATTACATGTATTGAAAAAATCTATATTTTAAAATATGTCAACACGTCGGAGGCTCGACATATGTACCTTTCCTTATTGACCCTTATTTCTTTATTATCATATTGGATAAATTGCGACGTATTGACTGATCAATTAAGCTTGTTGGTTGGTATATTTTTGTAAAACTTAATTAAATTGGATAACTCTGTACTGTGTTAGATAATATTTGATATTAATATTATTATATTTATAATATATTTTTTTAATAAAGAAATATTGATTTAATCTCTGATTTTTTGATTATTAATTCACGCAGCTATCGGATTGATATCGCACTTTAGTTATAAAATATAAAAGGCATAGCCCAAACAATATTTACTGAATCTGATTTGGACATTCAATCTGATAGAAATATATGACACTATTACTCTCGTAATCCCTATATTATTAATGGAGTGCGAAGCTAAAGAACATTGCAATACCTTATAATACTCAGCGGGCCTTTAATAACTGATAGTAACATCAATCAAAAAGAAAACTTCATCGCATGGTAGAAATGATAGTGTATGAGGCCAGAAAATTTCGGTTGGAATATAATCACTGATAAAAAATTGTCTAGATAAATATAGAACTATAATAAACAAATAAATCAATTAAGTAATAATAATGAACAAAACATATTAATTGATTAAATAAACCTAAAATTTTCTAAGCACTCAAATATGATTATGCCTCCCCAACAAAGAAAACAATATCAAGAGTATCCGAAAACTCTCAAAACATATAACGGGAAGTTACTGTGAGAACTTAAGTATTTGTGAATATTAGAATCTGCAGCTGTAGAAAAATTAATCAATGACTTTAATTTGTGAGTTCAAATGTAATGCAAAAATCAAAGCTTACGTCCAACTATTATCAGAGTTTTTCGTGTGATCTATTGGTTATGGTCTTTATTTTTATTGTTTTCTTGAGATTCATAAGGGTGACATATTGATTTTATGTAGTTCGAGTCATTCAATACTACCATTAAACGTTTATTTGTTTTATAAGTTTTTGAATTATAACAGTGATAAAATAATAAATATTTCAATCGAAACATTTGTTATGAAAATTGAAAATATCACAACTAACATGTTGAGAAACTAATTCAATATCATTTCCTTTTAATTCCTCAATCGAGTTGAGCAAATCTTTTGATTCATAATTTTAATTCAATTAATCTCTGAGTTGAAATTCTTAGCGAAGTAATAGTTTGAATATTGTGGTAAAACAGCCGAAAACACACAATTAAACACAATCTGCAAACAGATAACAGCTAAACGAAATAGCAAAGAAATAACTATCGGACCTGTATAATTTGCTCTGGGTTCAAACGAAGTGGATTTCTTGACAGAATATATTGGTTTGCGAAAATTCTGAAACCGAACGCGTATAATTTATAACATTTGCAAACGTTAAGAACAGTTTCGGTGTGAATAAAATTTCTTCCTATATCCTATTCTAGGTTGTGATATTAACAACTTAAAAATAAAGATAAGAAAATCAGCTCAGCATAGTGGAAGTTTGCATTGTCACATTATAATCGATTGAAAGAACAGGTTGATTAATTGTCCAATATTAGCAAAAAGATTAATCCCCAATTACCATTTATCTTGCTATGGCAATGAGATATGTCTTTTTTCATTCAAAATATGACTTTCAGAACTGATCATCCAAAAGATTAAACTGAACACATCTAAGTCTGAATCTTGCCTAGATGTAATAATAATTGAGTACATACCTCGTAGTGAGGGGACCACATTATCAGGTTTGCAACTCATTCTCGATGTGACTTAACAATATATTTAAACTATAACTAAGCTATGAAAATAGTTCCGATGTATGAATAATATTTTATGACTTATGTGTTGGCATTAAATCGTTTGCATAAGACTTACTTGCCCTTTGTTGAAGCATAAGATTTCGAGGGGTTTCAAACTGCGAGAATTAGAACTTCATTCCCATCAATATGCATTTAACCTCATGTAGTATTGAAACTAAGTTTGTGTATTTATTGGATTTTTGAAATTGATTACATCTAATTTTGATAATCGACTATTGGCCAATAAAATATTCTAAAGAACATTAATGCTATTATATAAAGGTATTTTTCAGAAATGTCTGAATATTTATGTATAAAAGTAAAAAAAAAGTATTGTAATAATGCTCGAATATTTACAGAATATTTTATTTCATTTCTATATCAGTATTAAATGGAAAAGCATGAAAAATTATGTAAAAGGTTCATTAATTTTTATTTTGGAAATAGATTTTTGATTCTCGAATTATCCCAGTAAAGTTGATGCAAAAATAAATATTATTAACATTTAAAATCCAAAAGTTTTTCATGATTAAATTCCTAACAAAATCCCAACGAGAGTACAAGCAATAAATTTGACAAAATAATTAAGTCACTTATCAATAAAATAAGTTACACCAATTAACATGATTTCAGAAACCCACTGAAAAAAACACATTAAATCAATAAACGAATTTGAATAAAAATAATATAAAATATATAAATCCGACAAATATAGTTCACAGTTAAGAGAAATCCACGGGTGAACCAATTTATATTTTATCTCGAAGAAAGCCACATTCTAGCAGTTATTGCAATTATATGCCCAGTGTTTACTGAAAGATTTTGCATCTTGTTCGTTTAAGTAATCTGGACCAGGACAATAAGTTGGTAATTCATTTGTTAAAATCGCATTGGAAACTGAATCAAATTTCAATAAACGCGAGTCTTGTGAACGATTTTAATCCAAAATCACGAAGTTGTTTTATCATCGAAAACTAGTCTGGAATTCGAGAAATCAAAATCAGTTGCATGTCCGGAAAATGACCTATTTGTATTGCTTAATACTTATTTTTACGTATATCGAGTTTGATTTCTCAACATTTAGTAATTTTTATTGTTTTATCGTAATCACATTGTGTAATTATCGTACAAGAGGTATTTGTCTTTTATTATTAAAACATTTTATTTAAGTGTAAAGAATATTGTTATTAATTGAGCAAGTGACTATAGCAGTTCTAGAGGCATAAGCGAGTTCATATTAAATTTTTATTTCAAATATTCCAACATCAACTTTCACAATAAAAAAAATGTCGCATATTTCAAAATGGATTAATTTTCTTATTTTAATTAATAGTTGACAAAAGGTTATTTTTTCCAAATCAATCTTGGAATACACCGCCTAAAATTTTTAAATGTTATTTTTTTTAACGATTTTTATATTCTAGTTCTTAGTCAGAGAATTTTCAAATTTCTTGACATATTATGTTCCATATAAATAGTTTTTAAAAAGTCTGGTAATAACATTAGTTAACAAATTATGAAACCATTATCAATATTGCACAATCTACAAGCATTTAATCCATGTTTAAAAGTAGTTGCTCAATATACGGAATACAAAACAAATCATAGATATATCAAAATAATAGTCTAAACAAAAAGAAACGTTTTCAACTTATTAAGTATTGGTAAATTATACGTCTATTATTGTTGTAAAATGTTGACAAAGTAGAAATAATAGACATAAAATACTCACATATTTAATCGTAAAAATATAATTTGCAAAAATTAACAAAATCAACATCAGTATCTTAAAGAAATGAGAGTATTTTATTGGGCTCCTGGAGGAATATTGAACGTCAGTGACGAAATTTGCATAAGACGACTGGCCATTTGGTATTTCACAATCCATGTAATGATTGCCACTAACCACAACACCGTTCCTATCATACTTCCAATAACATCTTAAAATTTAATTATTTAACAGATTTAGTTATAAATAATATACTTGCATCTTTTAATTTGTTTTTGTTCAGGAAAAGTTCGAGCTTGAAAAGCTAATTTAAAGAACCACAGTGAATTGATCAACCACATAAAAGGGAGACAAAATAAGCCTCCTAACAGAAATATATACTGTTTTGAACAAAAAACGAAAATAAATTACCAATGAAGTACTTTTTACATATTATCAGTTGCTCAGAAGATGGTACAGAATTTAAATCCATAATTAAATAAAACAAAGCCGCAATTTCACAATATTATATTTTAACTGAAATCTTGATATTAATTTTTATATTTAATGTACTATTTTAAATAAAGATTACTTTTTCGATTAATTAGAGGAACAGAGGAACCACTTGACTTATAATTTTTATAAATATTTTCTTTAATTCTAAAATTTTTCATAATTATAAAAAACTTATTTTGTACATTAATGATCTGCAATAAATTTTTTAATATGAATTAGTTATTTAATTTTCCATGACACCAACTTAAAAAAATCAAACATCCTACCACATTGACAAACCATTAATATATTAACAAATATATAAGATACCGTTTAAAATAATAAGTGGGGTGACCTGAAAAGACCTAATGGCACTCTAATGCAAATCAAAAATAAATTGGAGCAATGATTTTAAGATTCAAAGAAATTCCAATGAATTTAGTAATTCATAACTAATCTTCTACCGGAGATTGATGTAAATGTAATGATGATAGTTAGAAAAATTGAAGTTATCATGTTTAGAATTTAGAATTAAGATTTGAATCTGAAATTAAGTAATGTCATAATTTCTATTTGCAAATAATTGAAAATTCCGTTTACAAATGACTTATACAATATTAAAATCTTGCTACAGGGTTTGAAGTATGGATTGTTATGAGAAATTTTTGTGCAAAAAATGACGTGTGATTCTAGTTTATGTACTATTTGTTGATGAGTTTAATGATTTATTTCTGATCTTTCCCTTAGTGATTTATTATATTACCATGGTAACTTACTTCATTATCATTATGCTATGTTTTAATAATTAAATATCTTTATATATTTTTTAAATTTTCACGGAAAAGTGAATAAGAAAAAATTGAATTTTAATATTTAATTATGATTATTAATATGTTTTGTACTTAGTTGGCTTTAGCTTCAATTATGTATATTATTTAATTGTGTAGTTATTATTTATGCATATTTTTATGTATATGAGTTTATGCCCTTATGGCTTATACGTAACAATCTTCCGTTTTATACAGATATCTCATTTTTGAACTTTACGTTCAATTTTTCGAGATATGTTTGACTAATAATAAATATTCTGAATATTAACAATCAATTTCTCGCTGCCGATATTATTATTGGATTGTATGATGGTATGGTATGGGGTGGTAATATTGTTTAATTAATTGGTAAGTTTACGCTGTGACCTAAAAACACTGGTTCTTATGGGGGCTTCAACACCTGGTGTTGAAGACCAAGATGTCAGTAGATGATTTTAGTATATTAGATTGAAGCACAGAGATCTGGACTTGAAACGGAATTATATTAATACTGATAAGCATGGTTGTATATTATAATAAATAACAACTCGATGGTATATCAAAGGTTTATTAAACTAAATTAATTGTTACAAATGATT
>JBBMOY010811091.1:0-17774 GCA_037951405.1 Platydemus manokwari
ATGTTGTAACTTCCGATGGACATTACTTTGGATAACAGAATTGTACAAGATTTTCTTTAATAAACACTCAATTGTTCAAAAAAAATTCCGGTTTTTAAGTTATAGACCCAATATATGAGAATAAAAACTAGGATTTGATTAACCGGATTGATATTAGATCATAGAAAGTTGCTTGTACTAATTTTTATTTTATTAGGCATTATTTAATATTTTTTTTGAAAGTAAAATAATTTAAATCAATGACCATGTGGGATTATATTTCTAATAAAACTAACATCAATATGCTCAAATTGCTTTCAAGTTGAATATAAAAAATATTACCAGCCAGCAGTAAGATTCTGGTGTTTTGGTCATGAATTTCGATCTGTCTTGCTATATATTCTCCGTCAAAGTGTCCCCACCAATTACCACTTGTTGCTTTACCAGCTGGTGTTTTGAACGGCAGAGTGAAGTAACGCTGCTCATTCCTATTTGATGGAGACGCTTTTGAGATAGTAGCTGAATTTTTAATCCAATTATATAAACTTATGTATTTGCACGAATAATCATAATATAATAAAATAATAATTAAAATTATCACAAAAATCGAAAACATAATTTTCCAAAGAAACTATAAACAGATTTTAAGGTGTATCTTAGTTAATACAATTTGCAGTCTTCTCTTCTGATTACCTTAAATCTAAAACTATTGAATTTGATGATTACGTACACGGATTGTACATTGGGTTGTCTAAGATCGAGAATATGTAGGAAAAGTTAAGTCGTTGAAGCATTCATTACAGGTTGAAATAATTATTAGAAATCTGAAATTTTGGAATTCATAAAAATATAGACAAATTGTCAAATGTGCCAAAAATTTTACAAAAAATTGGATTTTGTTCAAGACAAATTCAGGCCACAGATATCTCAAGATAAATCAAATTCGCTCAGTAAGCAAAAAAAATTTGGTTAAATGAAAGACAATTTCTCAGATAAAGGAAAATAGAGGTCTTTGCCATCACTTAACAAAGCATCATTGACCGAAGAAAGTTTTACTATACAAGCAAACCGATCTGAGGAAGAAATCGCACAAATTTGAAGAGAGAAAGCGCCAACAAAGTATTTTCCTTTATTACAAATTCAAGCACAAAATATCACTCGTGTAATTTTTGTTAATTCAAGTACATTACCTTGGGACAAAACTGAGGAGGAGATATCAACTGAAATCCAATTATATCTAAAGCTAACAAGACTAAGGTAGTGAACCCTCTAAAATACTGGCTATATCTGAACTAGTACCGGATAAAGTCTCGTTCAGATCTATATCTGAGCATCGATACAAAAACTATATGAAACAAATCATTAATTATCACCAGCTCTAATACTTAACAATTGATATCCTAAGTATTGTAAAAGCACTCATCAAGTAAATATTTTACCTACTATATTGGATAGAATTATCTCTTATAAATCTGTGCCGTTCCCATTTAAATAAATAGGATAAATTCATAATTTCACAATTTCTCAAATCTTTATTTTTGCAAAAGTAATTAGTACTCGGAGGTTAGGCAATAATTTTAACTGATGGAATACGAATCTTAATATATTATAAAGCTTGGACAGAGAGAAATTCTCACTTATCTATTAATCAGTAATTATTATAATCATTGATCATCACTTTAAGTATAGGGAAAACTTCGAACTACTGATATATCGTTGGAGTCAGATATGCCTACTTATGTCGAGAAATTGATTGTCATCATATTTTACAAATTGTGATTTATCTAGAATTCTGTGCTGGAATTCGTGGTGTTAATATTAATCAGATTATTTATCTATCCGACTTTTCGCAACTGTTTAGCTAATAATTTTGGTTATGCATCCTATACCATCTTATTGACATCTTGTTGTCTTATCCTTCTATCAACAAAAGTTTGACAACATTTTGCGGATTTCATTTTCACATCTTATTATGTCAATATTTAAGAGATAATTGTGAAGAAAAATGCCACTCAATTAGTTTGACATCAAAAATCCAATCCACATAAAGTTAAAGATAATAAATACTAAAGATTTTTCTATGAAATTGAAAGTTTTGTAAGTACTTAACTTTGGAATATTTAAATTACTTTGAGGAGATTTTATTTGAACTGTATTTTCACCGAGTTCTACCACATTAGTATTTGTGTGTTTCTTTTCCTTTTGTTTGGCTTTCCAATTATTATAAGCATTAACACGACGATGAAATTCTGCCTGACATGCTTCAATCAATTTTATATCTACAAGTCGTGACAGAAATATTGAATAACAATAACACAGACAAAATACAAACCACATGATGTATTTATAAGTTTCCGTAATTCATCATAGGATTTCTCGGTTACATCATTGGGATTGACTGGAGATCGGGATCGATTAATTGTTGATTCTTCAATCACACCCGTATCTCCTTCAGCAATCCTTAATGCTAACTCCTTGTCTCTTTTTTCTTGTTCTTTTGATAATTCTGCAATGTAATCCTCGGTTTCATTGTGAAGTTGTATAATTGGGGATGTCTTTTTCATTTTTTCTAATTTTTCTTCCTCTTTTTTTCTATTGAATAAAAATTTCCAAATCATCATCATTATCATCACTACAAAAATAACACACCGTTTTTTCTCTAATTCCATTTTCAATTGCTTTTCATCATCCTCCAATTTTTGTCGTTGTTTTTCATCTTCCGCTTTTTGTCTTTGCAATTCCATTTCCATTTGAATCTTCTTCAGTTTTTCTTTCTCTGCATTGATTTTCTCCACTTGAACTTCGTTTTTGAGAAAACGTATATCGTTATCAAGACCGACCTGAAAGGTTTCGATAAGCTTTCTTACCGATGAGATTTTGCTTGGAGGTGTATTTTTGATTTCATTTTCCAGTTTAGTATACTTTTTCTTATTTTCTTCAATCTATAATGAAAGGAATAATCGATTCTATTTTATAAATATTTGTTTTAATAATCGATATGATATAGAATACAATCAGTTTTCTTCACAAAGATATCACTGATGGTTTAGCAGCGAATTGAATTTTTTATATTTTAAAATCCAAAAATATTCCAATAATAAAAATAAAATCAAAATCTACTATTTTCCGGCCCTTGTTATCTGGAGATTTCAATTGATTTGCGATTAACGATATTTTATCTATGAAACAATTCATTTCTCTTAGTTTCTTCAAACATTTGATTTTCGGTCCGAATTTCTTTTTTACAATCCACATTCGAATTGTTTTTTGAATTTTTATGATTTGCTGTCGGCGCCAGATGATTTTATTTTTCACTGAAAAATATTTGATAAATTTTACATGTGATCAATAAATTTAAAAAAAATTTATATGAATTTGATTGAAAATTATCGATTTTTAAAATCCACTGAGTTCAAAACAATAAGAAATATAATAAATCAATTGGATCATTATTGAGTGTGACAGAGAACAATAAGAATTTGAATTTTAAAATTTCATTTTCAATCTGGCGCATACCACAGAGAACTAAATCATACCAATTGTCAGGATTTATTGCTAGATGTGTTGAAATAATCTATTTAATGATGCATGAATAATCAATACAAACGTAAATTAGGACGAGAATTAATATTTATTTGGTGACATCTATCTTAAGGTGATTTAAATCATCATCTGAAAAATGAATGGAATTTTTATGATTGGGAATAATTTGATCGAATATTTGAACTCGTATTGTGAATATCTACCATCAAAAAAATTTGACAATCACTTATTTTACAAACAATGATATAAATATTATATTTTAGAATTATAAATAATAATTAGTGATATTATTCTGTCCAAAACCTTGATATATTGAAAGAATGGACTAAATTTTATGATGATTGACCGAATAATATTAAATTAAAAACACTAAAATTTACAAAACGACTTGTAAATTTTATTCCTAAACAAATAGTATTCAAAGCAGAATGTCTAATAATGAACCCCATAGTGGCAATTCGATGCACAATAATAATAAAAAATTCACAACATATCAGTCTCATAATACACATAAACACATGTACACAGAGACCCAATGAGAAATTCGTAAGGACTATTCTTCGATAGCAAGTGCTACTTCAATTATAGTGGCCGTAGAAATTTATGCAATGTTCGGTAATTATAAACAATAAATAAAACTTGACTCTACTTTGGAGGTAAATATATTTCTCGGTATAATGATCAATACACGAATAACAAAATCTCAACCCAAAATTGGTTTTCAACTTGCAGTTGTCCATCTTAACATCGATTTTTATATTCGCGATCTGTGTATTTTTTATGTCATGTTGCATCGTACTTTGATTTGATATTTGTCTTTCTAAGTTCTTATTAGGCTTTTAAGTTTTAAAAGAGTGAGATTGGTTAATCCCTATGTATGTGTTGTTATGTATCTATGGCTCTTTTTTCCATTGTAGTTCACCATTTAACTTCGCTATGATTGGCTGATTTCTATGTCTGTGTAGGCATGCAATTGTTTAAAGTGCCAAAACAAGGGTTCCAAGATGCAATTTGGTCTTTCTTTTTGTTGAATTTTATCTCACTCAACAGTATTTAAAAATAATGTTTGCAATTTCGGAAATTACAGTAGTGTAGTACCGTACATAATAAAGATGAATTGGAGTACAGCCAGATATAGTTTCTAAGCTTACGTTTTTTCTTGTTTATCTTTGTGTAATTTACTGAATTGACGATATTTATACTTGGTCCTGGTGTGATATAAATATAAACTCTCAAAAGTGTTTAGACTTATTCCTCAATGTGAACCAGATAGAGAAGTCGAATAATGGGATAAAGTTATGTTCTGCACAGTCCATAATTAACATTAATATTATCAATTAATCAATAGTTTAATCTAAAAAACTCAAATTTTAAATCATAAATTACTTAAATTAGAAATACAATTTCTCATATTAAATAGAATTATAATATTATCTATCTTATTATAAAAAACATAAAATTCGAACTAAACCCACGCTTAATAACTTCCCAAACGCCATACTGTGCCTTGCGCCAGCGATATTTAATAAGCCACTTTTTAACTCTGACAACCAAAATTTTTACATTCTCTGGATCTGATCGAATCAACTGATCGAATTCCGCCATTTTTCCTGGTCGAAAAAAAATCTTTGTCATACCAAACTGAAAATCGTTTTCATTGAGGCCAACAGCTTTGAAAAGTAACTGAAAACAATGATATATGTTTAATTCAATAATTACTACTTTATTTACAGAATAGTACACAAAGAGTCAAACAAGGTAACATTTATTCTCTTAAATATACCAAACATTTATCAGAAATATGAGAAATCTTAGCATTTTAAATAAGAAACCTCAACAATTAAATCTATTAAAATCATGATCAGAAATTGATGTTATCTTCACTTCTATATTGATAGGTATCAATGTAGTTATAATTAATGAAATAATTTTTTATTATTGGTCTGTAACCTGAATGACATTGGGAGCTCATGATGATACAAAACTTCAATTCATATATATTGGTTGTCAACAATCACTAGTTTCAGTTTATACCACTCTCAGTTTTTAGGATTATTTTGATTTGTTTAGCTCATTTATGCTAATTATTGACAATGACTTGAGCATTTTACTGGATTCACAAATTTTAATAATTCTATTTGCTTCTAAAGAGATTGATTTTGAAAATAACATTCTGAGGTCTACAGAGACCCACAATATCGGGGAAGTAAAGGCAAGTAATTATTGTATTTTTAATCACCTTATTAAGATATGCTTGATTATTCGATAAGGTGGAGATTTTTAATAACCCCGAAACGAACAAAGAATCAAGAATATTTATAAATTAGTTGATCAATTTGAAGATAATTTTTTCTGAATATTATTTTGAATAAAATCAACTACTTTATATTTATAAATAGTTAATATGTGCTTAACTTGATTATATTGTTATCGCACAGTTATAAGTTCATTCTTTGAAAATTTTCAGATTCATCTGAATGGTCCAACAAAACCCCATGCAAATTTTAATTTGCATATGTAATATAATAACAGACAATTAGATTTCGAAAATCCATATCAGACCTCGAAATATATGGAACTTGATTACAACCATTAAGCTGTAAAATTTATTCTCTATCTTTTTCAGTGTCTTCACTTTGATTCTGGATCTAATCCAAGAATGACTAAGAATATTAAATCCTGTTCTGGTAATGAAATGTGGTCGTGAGACCACTTTTTAAAAAATGTATTCATGTATTGAATAATAATATATTATTTAGGGAAAACAATAAATATCTCGTCAAAGAATCCTCCAATTTTGTAATAAAAAACCACAAAATGTCAAATCTTCTCTTGTTATTCTTCAAAACGATATCATCATCAAAATTTCAAATCCGTAGGTCTGCTATTAATGGAAAACAGCACAGAAATTTATTGATTTATGTTTATAACATTTCATTTGATATAATTTTCTGTTTGCTTAAAATAAGCGTTAATGAAGATTTGATTAATTTCAGTGATTTACCGTGCAAAAGGTAGATTGAAGTATTGATAGAAAATTTTCAGAAACAAAGTTAATCAATTAATAAAAAATCCTTTAAATTCTCTCAACTAATATAATAAAGTAGTATATTATTCTAGCATTATCTAAAAATTAAAATGAGCTTACTTTACAAAATAATCTTTGATCTAGTTTGGCTAAATTTGCTGGTAACAGCTTATAATAAATGTTGTATAAATCTATGAATTTTATTCGGCTTGGGTAACCCTGTTGCATCAGATCTAAAACAACTGTCATTCCAGAACATTGAAGCTGACTGAGCACATTTCCACCTTCAAAAGATTTTGACACCATGGTAACGTTAGGCTTGATACACCTTATAAAGTTGGTATCCTATATAATTAAAAACCATATTACTATTATCATTATTATTATTATTATTATTATTATTATTATTATTATTATTATTATTATTATGATTATGATTATGATTATTATTATTATTATCATTTTTATATATGAATAACCGATTTCTGCAGCTTTTCCATCAAAACCGATAATTGCGATCTAAATTTACTGGCAACACTGATGAAAGTAAGTTTTCCCGTTGTATGGCCTTTTTTATTTGATGTCAATAAATTACTTTCCATTGGTTCTTTCTGTAAATCAAAACAGCTCTTTAAAATCATCACAATACATTTTGCTCAAACCTCAAACATTTGTCGCATCAATGGAATAGTACTTGTTTCAAGAAGAGTTTTAAGAGAATCATGAAGTGCATCATTGTTTTTCTCAATAAAACCTTCAGTGTGATAGCAAACAGCTCCGGCAAAATGGCGGATTAAAAAACCCTCGTTGTCTCTTAACTCTCGATGGGATTTCAGTTTCGATTTTCGAGGTAACTAGTAAAACAGTAGTAGTAAAACAGTAGTAAAACAGACAATTAATAAATTACGAACGAACGAACATATATATATATATATAAACCTAGTTTAGGTTCGATTCTAGTAAAGATTGTTATTGTATTGATTCGACCAACCTTTATTGAAGATTTATAACGTATTCTCATCATTGCTGCATTTGTACATCACTTATTTTCTCAAGTGCTTGTTGTGAATTATTGTTATTATTATTTCATTATTTATATTATATTTGGATATTATAGTTCTAGTAAACCAGGAATTATATCGATATACTTTAAATTTAAACATTTTCAATTAAAATTTTCCGTTAATTATTAATTTTCCCCTTAGTTAAATATAATGAAATACTTTGTACGGATAGAACTGATTTAATTAAAAACATTTTTTGTTAAATAAATAATAATTTTGTATATATGCATGTTGAAAGTATTAGTTAATGTATTTTTCAAACTTACAATTAATTCCGATATTTTCACTCTCTGCTGTATTGTAATGAAGTTATTTGCAAAGAATAAATATCATTAACTCATCAACATCAAGCTGAAATTTTTGTAAATACACACCATCAGAAAATGATGCACACTAAATACTTATAGATTTTACATTAATGATAGATATGAGATTTAATATCGATAATTTACAACAATTTTATTACAATTTTACAGCATAACCATCTATCGAATAAATCAGGTTCTTAAGAACCTTCATTGAACTTAAAATAAACCAATAAACAATGAGAATCGTTAAATCTAACATTGTTTTGAACGGGGCATATTTTTAATGTAATATTTTGTCCACAATTTCATCATTGTAGAGTCCAGATGCTTAAATACTATTTCATTGAATTAAACTCTATAAGAAACAAATTAATTTGTTCAAGGTTACCAATTGTATTTTCCAAGGCCACCATCAATTTACTCTATCTGCTTATGCATAAAATGATTTTAAATATAATACTAGACAGACCACTACACATTAATATTATTCTGTAGTTATTTAAATGAAAAACATCAATAATTTAATATCGACTATTAAATTATTTTCCATTGTTTAATTTATTTTTGGTTTGCAACGAATTTTCTCGTAGTAAACAGAGAGCAATAATATCAAATATTTTCCTCAATAAAGATCGAGAACATTTCTGATTATACAAGGATAAAACATTTCAAATTCGTTATTATGAATTTTTTTAATGAAATTTTTAAATTAGATTTGAAATATCAAACCGGATGTAATTTGTGCTCACAAATTTCGAAAATATTTAAGAAGTCGTCACAATGTAGATTACTATCAACTTTCTTATGACGGTCAGTTGCGCATTAATCGATTGCGACTCCTTTTGTGTTGTTCATTGAGATTTGATTTCAGGTATTGTAATATAATCAATGCTATTTGGATTTCAATTGGTGAATTATCACTTGATTTTATGAGATTGTAATAATAATGTTTGAATAAATTTAAAAGATATATTTGAAACAACAATCATAAAACCACGACTAATTTCATAAGAAGAGATCATTTCACATTCTCAAATTCCATATTTCTACCGGTGACTTTCAAAGAGAGTAAATTATATTTGACAAAGTATTACTGTGGTTGTTATGTAACACATAATTGATAATGGTAATGATCTCGTTATAATAATTGGTTTTCAATTAATATTTCAGGTCCTGAATCAAATTTGTCCTGTGGTTATTTTTTCATTATTTACTTGAATTTCAAATGAATTTCAATTTAACGATATTATCTCAAGTATTTTGTTCTTTCTCCATTCATTTATGTTTAGAAAAGTTAAAGGAGTGGAGAATAACTTACTATTTGATTTGTTTGTCAATATCTTCATCAAAGAGGTATTCGATAAAAAAAATTTCTTTAATAATTTTTTCAACAAATTTCCAATTTCATTTAAGAGGTAAAAACTCTATTAATGGCGATGCTAAAAACTAGCAAGTAAACCAAAAGTATGAATTTTGTTTTAAATTATTATTTTAACTAATTAATTATTAAGATTTATATTGTAACTTTAAAATATTTATATTATATAAAATTAAATTGGAAATTACTCAATTTTTGATGTAGAGGATCCTATATTTTCTAAAATGTCACTCTGTATCTCATAAATCAAAGCTCCACTTTTCATATGGTCATGATAATTTTATAAGAATGTTAACTTTTAGAAAGTAACCAAGGCTCTAAAATAAGATTCTTGGCTTAAAAATATTTATATAAGACAGTCAGGGATCTGGAGAGAATTATAGTGAAAACAGAAAATGGTTATAATAGAGTTCAAAAATGTTTAAAGCTTGCCTAAAGACTAACAAACAACCTTTGGTTTTCGATGTATCATAAACATTATTAACATTTCCTAAGCTGATTTTGCAATTTTGAAAGGATAATTTATGTTTTACCTGAAGTCGAAAATGATTAGGATTCACTGAAAATATGGAAGTTGTGAAATGATCGGCACTGGGTTTTGGCAGTTTGCTCTCTTCGTCTAGAATATCTATAATTCCTGAAGATTTCTTTTCGATAAGATCTGAAATAGTAATAATTGTTATTAAAATAATGTGTCATTAGTATAATAATAATTGTTATTATTAAAATATTATTAATAATACTATGATGATATCTGTTGGTTGGTATTGCTCATTTCTTTAATTGATGTAAGTTTATAAAATTAAATATATATAAAGTGACGTTAATGAAACATTCTTACCATGGTTTTACAGAACATTTTCAATCTATACAACTATATAAGTCAATGATAAATTTATGTCTAACACAATTGGTTTGGAAACATTTATCTACAATATTTTGGTATAAACATGTAAAATAAAATCACTAATTTATTATTTTAATTTAGGTAATGGACTAATGTTATAAAATATTTGAGCTCAATAACATAACAGTATAAAAAACTCTTAATTTTTACCCTAAAATTTAAAACAGGGAATTATGAATTGACCTTTGATAAGATTGAAAGTCCAAGACAACCTTAAAGATAATAATAGAATTTTACAATAAAAATATATAAAATTTTGATCACATCGGTTATATTTCTTAAAAATAGTATGTTTTAAAATATTATTGATGTACAAAGCAGAAACTGATTATTTTTCTATTAAAACTGATTGGCCAACAAAGAATCTTTTTAATAGAAATTTTAAGTTGAAAAATAAAAATCCATGAAATGGTATTTATGAGATGCATTTCAGTTATAGATTTAGAATTTGTTAACGTAAAAAAAGAAATGCATGGCTATGACCAATTAATACTCTTACGATTTTTTAGAGAAGCATATATGTGTTATATGTGAGATATCTATTGGGTTGGTGCAAAAATTCGTGTGGTTTCATTTGTTGCAAAGAAAACACCATTTTAATTGATTTGAATTATATTCTTTCAACTGAATTATCTATTTTATCTATTATTATCATTTTAGACTAACTTTCAATTTCATTACCTTCATTAAAATGGTATGTCAGGTAGATAAAAATGAACATTTCTGGTATCCTCTCCTTTTCTATTTTAATCAACATTTAAATGCTGCAGAAGCCACCAGAATGATTTATTGTATTTATGGAGAAAAGGCAGTCAGTGAAGGAACAGCACAAAAGTGGTTTTCGAAATCTAGCAGTTGAAATTTTGATTTAAGCGATACAACTCGGTCAGGCCGACCTAGTGACTTTGATGAAGATTGTTTGACCCAATTGATTCATGATGATCCGAGTCAATCGACACGAGCGCTTAGACAAACCATAGATTGTGATCGCATCACTAATTCTCGATATCTCCAAAAAATGGGAAAAGTTCAAAAGCTTGGATCCTGGGTACCTCACCTTCTCAAAAAAAGTCACAAAAATCAACGTGTTACGTATTCTACATCTTACTCGTTTGGTATCAATCTGCTGTGCAGCAACACTAATCTTTCCTTTCCAGAATCATCACAGGTGATGAAAAACAGTGCTTGTATGTAAATTTTAAACACAAAACAACTTGTGTAAGTCCTCAAAAGCAACCAAAATCACATGCAAAATCCGAAGTTCACCAACGCAAATTCTCGTTGTGCATTTGGTGAAACCAAGCTGGTGTTATTCATTGTGAAATCTTGCCAGGAAACCAAACAATCAATTTCGAACTTCATTGTGGACAACTCAAGCGATTAAAGCGAAGAGGACCAATAAGAATCAGATAATTTTACAGCATAGCAATGCTCGGCCTCATGTCATCACAATGACAAAGTTGGCTATTAAAAAGTTTGGCTGGGAAGTACTTCCACATCCTCCATATTCGCCCGACTTAAGTCCAACAGATTTTCATTTTTTCCGCTCCATGTTGAACCATCTTTCTGGTCTCACATTTAAAAACGAAGAAGCAATAACATCGTGGATTGAACTATGTTTGGACCACAAATCACCAAGCTTCTTCAAACGTGGGATTGACAAACTGCCACAACGGTGAAAGGAAGTGATCGATTGTTGCGGAGAATATCTCACCGATTAAGACTGAGATATTTGTTTTTTCTAATGATTTCATAAATTCATTTTGTTATCTGGAATTTTTTACATGGTTTTTATTGTTGATCAGTATGCATTTTTCATAATTTTATAAAATCGCATGAACTTATACACCAACCTAATATTTATGCTAAATATTCAAAGTTATAATTATGAATCACAATTGTACAAAAATTGTTTAAGTAATATGTTTTACGAATATAATTTATGAAGTCTGCAATTGATATGCTTCTAATTCTGACAACCAAGAAATTAACACTACTAACATGGCGACACGCACTTGGAATCGATTCTAAGTCGACGAGTACCGGACAAAATCAGAAATAAAGATAAAAATGAGAGACACTGAAGACGTGTCGAAGAAGAAGATGGTTGTAAAAATACAGGATACAATCAGAGAAAAGGAGAAAGAAGTGAACACAGTAGAATCAGATGGGTGGATATCAAAAAAGGAACAAATCAACGAGTAAGGAAATTGGGATTAAGACCAGAGATTAGGGTATGTTACAACTGCCAAAAGCCAGGTCACATATCAAGGAAGTATGAGACGAAGAAAATTATTATATACTATGCACTCAACAAAAGAGGACATACAGCCAGAGATTTTGCAAATTCGAAAAAGTGTAATAGATTTCAATACAGAAAATAACACGAATTCGGACAGAAAAAGACAAATCGAAAATTTTACATAATTGTAATATTATATGATACAAACGAAATGTATTTGATTTGTTGGCTAAAGTTAAAAAACCGGTCCTAAAGTAAAATTTTAAATATGTTGAGTGTATTGGAAAAATTTATATAGTTTATTTAATTATATTATTTAAAACACTTTGAATTTTTTATTTAAGTACTTAAGAAGAATTTTAGTTGTTTGAAATAGAATATTTAATACACTGGAGTTTAAAAATCTCCTAAAATTTGATTATTTGATAAACTCATCAAAGTAGGTCAAATTGGAATTTATTGAAAATTAGCGTGGGTCCCTTTTTTAACATTAAAAGCAAATTGAGATATATTCTCAATTTTTACAATAATTTTATAAAAATAAGCAATGATATTATTAAACATATCTGTAATTAACTAACTCGATTTATAATTATAAAAATTAAAATTTAAAAACTAAAACAATCACATAGACACGTTGTGATTAGAATAGGAACTTGGTTTTAAAACTATTGTCACTCTTAAACATCCGAAAGAGTGAGATATTAACTGAATTATACAAATAAATCAAACATCGCAATTATATATAAAATTAAGTTACAAAATGCATTATTACAAAAGTAGGTCAAAGGACCCCGTCTCTTAACCTAAGCCGATTTATTTATTAAAGTTTTTAAATTTTCAAAATGCTCTCTTATTAATTCCAACATGAAAACAATAATTACCAATGCAATCAGAATTGTCAACGAATTTGATTTTGGAAAGTCCAAGACCTTCTTTTTCGTAAAGAATTTGTTCTTCAACAAGAACATGTTCATTGAAAAATTGTTGCAGTTTTTCGTTGCAATAATTGATACAAAATTGTTCAAAACTGTTCTTTTCGAAATACTCTGTAATTAAATGTTTTTAGATTAAAGTATTAATAGAATAGTGTGATTTAATCAATCTTTTAATGAAGTTTCATGATCTTAACCTATTATATGAAAATAATCTAAACTAAATATTATCAGTGGGTATTGACATAATTTTGAGTATTATGATTTATAAGACTGTCGAACTCGATTAATATTGCTGCACATGTCACTGGGAAAATAGTAATATCAACAGAATTTAAGAAAAAACCTGACAAAAATTAATTCAAATTTAAAAATTAGTTAGGAATTTAAAAGAATAATTCTTATATTATACTTCTGCAAGATTAACATTATAATCTTAACACAAAACTTAAGATTAAGAGGTGATAAATCTTAGATTTACATACGAATTTTTTGTCATCACTGGCCGTTGATCTATCTTTGGTTTTATTTTTGTAAATTGTGAAGTTTTAAAAATTAAAAGTTTTTTAAAAGTTTTTAAAATTAACAACAAAATTAACAACATCTTTGTACCGTCAATGCAGCCAATCAAATTTAACCACTTTTGTTATGTTTAAAGACTAAATTTTAAAATAATTTAGTGATATTAAAATTATTACTAACATACTGTAAATGATGAAGGGATTTTAGATCAAGAAAGCTAAAAAATAAATCATCAGATTTTAATTTCTTTAATTAAAATTTAAAATTTTCATTTGAAATAATTTAAAATAAATAATGCGTTTTAACAAGTATAATTAAAAATTATTTAGTTGATAAACATTTTTCAAATATTTTTTAAACTTAATCATAAAAACATTATATTTAAATTAAAAACAAATAATAATTAATTCAACTCATTATAATGAATAACTAACCCGAATTTATGAGTCATAAATCTATGTAAAATTTGTACCATTGTTTACATCAAATTATATATTTTTTCAAATTAGTTTCAAACATTTTCTATAAACGGTAAAGGCTTAACTTATTTCATGTATTACTTAAAATTATTGTTTCCAATTTATTTACAATGTTTACTTAACTATGAACAGAACAGAAAACTTAAACCTTAATTAAGAAAAATTCCCAAATAGAGTTCCTATCGATAGTGTGACAAAGATAAATTTAAATTTGAAAATAGAGTCAAAGTAATAATAAATTATTAAAGTAAAACGTTTTCATATTTATACTGATTTCATTTTCCATATAAAGAATTTCTTTAGATGAATACCTACCGAATCCAGCGATATCTAGAATGCCAACATAGTTAACAGAATCCTTAAACGGCAAGGCTCGATTTACAAAAGCTACAATCTCATCGAACAGACGCACGTATATTGCTTTGCTCAACGCATCTCTTGCACTCTGAGCGTCTTCTGGTTTCAAAGCAATTCTAAGAGCTGTATTTTGTGCTCCCCGACCAGCAGCACTAGTAAATCTATTACATAACGATTCTGCCAACGACTTAGATTCAAAACCCAATAATCGACAGGTGGATTGAAGAGCTGATTGGCTACCAGCAGATATTTGACATCCACCTCAATTAAATTTGGATTTTTATTAAAATGAAATACAGATAAATAACAATGTTCAATAAATTTGTTAATATTTCATTCATACCTTATAATTTTTTAAATAGATAAAGAAATACCGAACGAAATAAATCAAAATTTATTTCAGATTCATGTTAGCCTAAAATGTTAAATCGAGATAAGTTTACAAGACAAATACATTTGGAAGATCCGCATATTGGTAAAAAGCAACGTTTTGTTGAAAAATGGTTAAAAATACCCCAAATGATGAGCACGATAAATTGATAATAAATACAATTAAATAAATATTAAACTATTTCCATCTATTAAACACTAAGCCAATCCTCATAAACATTGCAATTTTTATTAAATCTCGAAATACAACCATGATAACACAAAATAATATTTTGATGAGCTTCTTCATGGGGATTCTAAGCTATCTTTTGTTTTCTTTTACTATCTATTACATGTGATAGATTTAGACAAAACCAGATTTCGGAAATAGATCTAACATTTTGTAAAATTAAAATTGAATATAAATAGTAAAGGAAATTCCTTCTTCGCTCACTAAACATGAAATTCTTTCAATATTATTAATCGTAACAAATATATAAAGACAAATTTCTGATAAGAATCTGATCGATAATGTTTTAAAATATAATATTGTGAAACACCATGTGTTCATATAGCATTATTATCTTTCTAATAATGATATTAATGATGTTGAAATCAATTTTCTGGAAATTTTATATATTGAGTTTTAGATTCAATAAGTTTTTATTCGAGAACAGTTCCTAATTTTCATGCTCTTGTTGCTTGAATAATAAATGGTATGGAAACAAGTATTATGTCATTACTAATATTTTCATTAAATTTTGAAAATTTTTCGTTAATTGAATAATTTTCTTGATCTATAAAAACCAATCCCAGTTATCTTTAATTTCTAAACAAAGCAAATCATTTTTTATAATTTTATTTTTTAATTTAATTCAATTTTTAATATTTTATTAACATAATCGACAAACGAAGTTCTATAATGCTTATTTTCTATAAAGACAAACCACCAAATGATCGCTCATGGCCATCTCACCCCAAAACAAATTTGAAGCACATACATGATAACTATAAAAGGAAAGCAGGATCTTACAAACCTTGAGAAGAATCGACCTCTTCAAATTCAATATTTCCTAAGTGTAAAATAGCTGCCACAATGCCAAAGATATCCTGGCGTTCGCTATCATTAATTCCCATATCTTTCATGGCTTTGTTTGTCCGTGCATAATCGGTGATGTCATTTAATTGTATATCACTGAGACATCCCGATTTTAGAAACTAAAGCAAACAACCCATTAAATAGCAATTTTTTAAAATAATAATTAAATAGATATTTGAGAATAAAATTTATAGATTTTCATTGTTTCACAGATTCTATTTTATTCTCATCAACTCACATTCCAAACATTATATGGTTTACATATTTAGCCGGATCTCTTAATAGTTATTCGGTTATTATTACATGGTAGAGTTTTGATCTAAAAACTTTTTTTCATATAAATTCCTATTTGTTAGATTATCAATTAAATGAATGACTAAAATCAATAAATCGGAAATCACACTCAAAAAGTTATAATCACAAGATTCTATCTCATAAAACAAATAAATCATAAAACAATATCAACATTACAGAATGCGTATAAGGTTACCGACTACTTCTACAAATAGCCCACTTGTTTTATAATCTTCATCTTGTGTGTATCAATCAATGATTATTGTTTCGTCATTATTCTCTACCATTGGTCCATCTGATAGTTCATTCTTTTCTGATAGATGCCTTAATTGAAAGCTGAAGTCCAATCAAAAAGTGTTGATATAGAACTTTGTTTTGCCATTAGCGTTTTACCAATAATATTTCCTCTCAATTTACCCACGTAAAATTGAAAAATACGCATTTTACTTTAGTTATGTATTTACTACAAAATGCAACACCAACTGTGAATATGAATCAAACAAAAATATTTTTTAAATTAATAAGCTTAAAGCCAAGCAGCAACAAAGTAAAATAAATACTTCATTAGATTTGACATCACTGGCCACTTTAGAGATATCACTTTTGGAACAGAAATATCGAGTTGTTCCGTTTTTTAGATACTTAATAGAAATTCTGATTATAATTTTGTGATAATTATTTATAAATTATTTGCAATTTTATGTGAATAATTGATATCACGCACACAACATCTGCACAGAATGAATCACCAATTATGGACGCTATCATTTTTAGACCAAATCAAGATTTGATGATATTTTTCTGTAATTCAATAAAGAAATAAAGTTATCTTCTAATTTGAAAGAACTGCAAAAATATTAAACAAATTAAAAATAAAAATAAAAAAGAAGATAGATGAAGAAAAAACGGATCAAGTTTTGATAACTCAATTTTTATTATGAAAGAATTCTGATTACAACAATTATTATATATCATAGAACAAGTTTAGAATCAGATTTTTAGCTGAACTGTACTGATGAAAACTGTTTTGATTTGCTATAGAAATCCAGGAAATATTCAATGGTTAATAATAATAATAATAATTATTATTATCATAATAATTTATATAATTTATTGCAGCAGAGATTGGTCATATATATAAATGTCTGCTTTTGAATTCAATTAAACAGATTAGTAAAGATTTGCAATGTTATTTGGTTCCAGATATATTTGCCATACTTCCAAAAATAATGTTAATGATATTATGAAGATTTTTAATAATCTCGTTCTT
>JBBMOY010811092.1:0-11261 GCA_037951405.1 Platydemus manokwari
ACTGGATGTGACCTAAATGTGAAGGAAACCATTTTTTTTGTAATGAACATTCCATAAAATACATTGCAAACAATAATGACCAGTGACATAGTGTGAATTTTTTTAAATACAGAAACTTCTACATATATGACAATCATAGGAGAAAAGTATGACAGTTTCTATATGTGACATGCTCAGTTGACATTTACAAACTGCATCATTTATGAGATGCTCCTTAGCATGTATAGCTTATTGTGTAATATGTTTGCACTAAAAAATAACAGCCATTCGCTGTTTTATTTTAATGATGATTGCAGCATTTTACTAGTACCAAGAGAATGGATTTTGATGACTTTGGCGTATACGGTTGATTTAATATTTATTGTAGATTTCTGAAATAATTTACATTGGTTTAAAACGATTTTATTGGTGAAAATATAATAATTAATGATTAAGCAATTCACGTATTTATATTTAAAATGATAAGTTATGATGATAAAAGAATAAAATGGTTATAGTTTAATAGGATAAGACAGGTATAGAATTAAATCTCTCATTAGTTAGTTCATTTTTCGTTAAAAAACTTTATTAAACTTGGAATAATAAATCAATGAAATCAACCTGTAAAATAGGAATAAAATATCTCACCAATAATATGTCTGACTGGTGTTAATGGCGGTGATTAGAATATTCCCTAGAAGAATATGACACTCAATAAAATACACATCTTTTCAGTCGATTAGAAGAAGAGTTAAGAATCACTAGAGAATCCTCATGTGGAAGGATCGTGAATATAAAATTCGTTTTGCGATCAAGCTACCTATGAATAGTGACAATTACAATTAACGTAAATTGATTAATACCCTAAGTAAAGGCTTTAGAAAATAATAATTTTTTATGGAATTGAATGGCGTTTTTACTTGCGACCACATCGAAAGAAATTCTCTCAGTATAGACAAAATTTAAAAGAGGCAGAGAATTTTTGCTAATCTGCCCCCAAAAACTCATGAGTTGTTGATTCCCAAGCCACATCGTTCGATGTACCAATTCGAGATCCTGACAACCAAGGATTTCACAGCTATGTATCAAATAGAGCTAGCTTTTGTAATTGACATGCTGTTGAGAGATGACAAAAAACAACTATGGCAAGGAACAGTAGTTCCAAAGAAATTGTTTCAAATGAAGAAATAAATAAATGATTTTTGGAAAAATAGTCATATACAAAGACAGTGAAAGACAATGTTCAGGATTTAGCATCAAGACGACAAAGACCTGCTGAAAAGTACCTCAGTTATGAGCCTTTGTTTGAATGAGATCCACGGAATCTACTAAATTTCAAGCAAAAAACGACTAATTATGAAATAATTAAACAGAGCTTAATTAACATAATACCTATCAAAGAATGTCCTTTGCTTACAACTTGTGATTATACAATTCCTTATTTCAACGTCAAAGCATTGCGATGGAATATGAACACTATCTTCGTGGACAAAATCCTACTTATAATCACTCTAATTCTTATTCTAGACCCACAACCACATACTTTTACGCTGTTAGAAACATATCCGATCTACACAGAAACACCCCCAGCTCCAGAAACTATCAAACAAATAATTTCCATTCTATTAACAACGTTAATACTAAGGCTTTCAGATTTAGTAATTATCAACAGGAATTCCCTATATCATATGTCTAAATAGTCAGAAACTCTCCAAATCCGGTCCCAAGAAACACGGACCACTAATATCTTCCCCATAATAACCACCAACTGACTCCAGTCTCTACTCGGCCCATTCCCAGACCTGCGATACTGACCACTCGACTTCCCCGATCACAGCAAACAATTATTCACGCCTACAACATCCGAACCCATCACGAAACCACCAGCCAACACATGCTCCGAATCCGACCAACAGATTTGTCTCGGTCAACATATTCGAACCACTCCATAACTACTCTGACTTCACACCATTCACTCATTACCACAGCAATGCAAATCAAACTCAATGGCAACAAAAACCTAAGAATTCTTTTCATAATTATAACTCTAATTTTTTTCCTCCTTCTACATTAGCCCCTGCCAGATTGATAACTTCGAATTCGAATACTGATAGTCAGCCTATCGCAACCCAGAGTATCCAGTTTCGGAGTCGACAAGCGCATGACTGTCATCGCGAACAGTCTGGAAAGTCTATGGATCTAGTTCTAACTATTCTATTCCATATTTTATATTTCTAACATTACCGTCTTTATTAATCTATTACATAATAATTTATCTTTAAATAGTTTAAAATCAAATAATTCTTCTACACTTGACCCGATTTCATCGTCACAACTAAACGAACCCTTAATTGACATTGACGCTCATGATACCACACTCTCCACATTACACCGAAACAATAGAACAATCAAACTCAAATTTAACTAACCAATTGACACAAACCTCCAATATGGAAATAGATAATATCACTCCGACTCCATACCAAAAACTAATTTTGTCCTCAAATACCCTGAACCAAGATGATTTGATTTCCTCTATTGTCGTACAAATCACCGATGTAGATCCCGATGACACTGATCTATACTCATCTCATTATGACATTGAATTTATCAAACATATCCAAACTATCGAAAATAAACCCACCCAATCTATATGGAGATGCCCAATACTTCAGTACTCACATGCTCATGACCATCGAGCTCAGTCATTGAGGCATTTGTCCAATCTAAGATATCTGAAGATACTGAACACGTATTTATTAATCCTCAATCCGCAATAGCCATAATTAAGCACCACTATAGGACCTTTTACCAATCTTTTCTATTTCACCATCTGGCCCCATGGAAAATTGCTTATTGGCTCATCCATTGGAACCTTTATATAATAGATACCACCAAGTTCGCGTTCTTTTTTATAGATCCCGTCATCTTTTTCTTAAGTGATGCCCAGAAATTACTCTGGACCACCATCGACACTCTTTCAAAATCTGAACACAACGAGGTCCAATACTGTCCTCATCCAATTCATTATTCCAGATCTACGAAGCAATTAAACAGTACAGACTGTGACCTATGAGTGATGTAACACATTCTCGACTACTCCACCAGATCACATATCTTCCACTCCCCATCAAAACCAGATCTTAGGAATGAAATAAATAAAACTATTTCCAATATCTTAAAATTTAGAAATTCACATTCAACTATTACGTCACTTAACATACTGCACCCAATATTAAAAGATACCCTAAAATTATTTGAAAATGACTCCCCAGACCTCACCGAAGCACTTACAATGGTCCGTAGCGCAATCACCACACTTGAACCAACATGATTCCAGACTAGGCAATCAACCAAACCATCAATGCTACATTTCAGCACACCACAATTATCAGACTTCAAACTTCGTCAACAATACACACTCTAATCAAAGAAAACAATAAACCAACTACTCCTGTTCTTTACTCCACTCTCACTAGCATCATTGGAATATATTATTGACCATTTTACCATTCCACCACCTTCACCGATCCCCTCCATTTTTAACCCATTTTTCCAAAATAAGAATGACTTCGCCAACCTCTAACTGATTACAATAGAAGAGATTACTAGTTGCTTCAAGAGATTATCAAACTCTGTCCCTGACAGTGATGGAATCAGATTATTCGACTGAAATAAGATGGGTCCACAACACGCGTTTCTACTGATCCTCTTCAATAAGATACTATCCAGCAAATATATACAGAAACAATGGACCTCTTGTAAGACTAGTCTGCTGATGAAACCCGAAAAAACATCACATCACATATAGTATCTTCATGGAGGCACACAACACTCACATACGCATTGTATAGGATTTTAGCCATTATTCTAAACAATTAACCGCTCAACTGGATAACCTCGGGAAATCTGATTTCATATAATCAAAAAGCAATACTTGCTTATGATGAATTTACCTAGCACAATGCGTACCTTCTCTCTCTTCGAATTCGCTACCCACACTAACTCTGACCTCCATATTTACTGGATTGATCGACGAGAAGCTTTTCCCAGCATACCATCCGAATTAATATAAATCACCCTCCGAAGAATGGATTGAAACTCACATTATATAGATATGATCCAATCATTATATAGGGACTCCAGCACCTATTACATATTCCATCACTTGAATACCCCATCTATCCCCATTCACCGTGGAGTCAAACAAGGTTGTCCATTCTCAATGACTTTTTCTGCCTCTCTATAGACTTTTACATCACTTCATCCACCAATATCAACAACCACCTCACCATACACTCAACAGTAATGTTAACCCTAGTATACGCTGACGATATCGTGATCTTAGCCAGCCCTGGAGAAAACTTTGAACACCGCCTAAACCATATTTATCACCTCGCCTTCGCCATTCATCTTAAGTTTAACACCCAATAATGTGAATATCACATCAATGAGCCCGTTAATAGGATAGAACTCAATCTTGAAGACTACCTCATCTCAATAATTGACGAGCAAAACCAAAGTCCAAAAATGACTCCTAAATATTTATATAAATACTTAGGCGTCATCTTTGGACTCCCAAAACGAACCCGGGTAGCAAAGATCCTTGATAATGTGCTCAATGACTTCGAAACCATCTCCAAATCACGTCTCCACCCAAACCAGAAATTACAAGCATACAAAACCTTTTCCCACTCCCGATTCTCATTTCATTTTATGATCCACCAAATCGAGATCACACAATTAAATTCCCGAATACTTATCCAAAAAGACGAGGACACCAAATCACAAGGATTTGACAAAAGATTTAAGTCTATAGCCCGTGATATACTGAAAATGAAATCATCCAAATCTTCCAATATTCTTTTTTCTACTCAATCATTGCTATAATATTGTATCCATGGCGTTGTATGTGCCTTTAGATTTTTCACCAGTCTTGATGACAACTTCTATGAATTCATCGTGTCCCATATTCTTTTCATATTTAGTAAAAGACTCAACCCCTCACACCAAATCAATATATACACACATCACTATCATAGATTAGCGATAATATCTCATCATCCAAACACCCCTCCTCAACCCAATTCGACGTAAGCTTAGAAAACACAACATAAACATTGAATTCCTTCAACACAAAACTGAAACCAAAATCAAAATGACCACAGCTAACGACTTCACCTACTTATTCTCGATCGAAAACAGCAACAAGCTCTGTGATATCTTACATGACGCCGTACAAATGTCATACTATGGAAGAAGCAAGGTCATCTGGTTCACTGCCTCTCCCCCTCACCATGTTCCCAGAAACCCCTCAGCAACTGTCATCTTTCTTACGCCTGAAGTTTGGATATTCACACACCAGATCCCCAACAAACTCCAACTATTAAACTACTCTACCTACTTCAATAAGCTCAACAAATTCTATGCCGACGCTGCAACACTAAACTCGAGACCGTTGCTCATGTTTTCATACACTGCCCCGCAAGACTCGGAAAAAGTAGTAAAGGCCACTCCATGATCCTGGAAATTATAAGAAAATATCTACAGCCCCACGGGATTTACATAGATATAGATACAACACTAGTTGAGATCGACACTAGGCTCAGACCAGATTAAATTATCAGAAACAACGCGAAAAAACATATATTTGTCATTGACCTAAAAATATGACATGGACACAAACTTTAATTTGCACCGTTCCTTAAACTATTATAAATATAAAAACAACACGGCAAATAGCGATCACCAATGGACATCAAACAACACTATATGTCCTAAATATAAGGATATTAGGGTCATGTGATAAAATACTAATATCAATCGGATTAGACATTAAACACATAAACTTTCTGTCTTCACTTATAGTTACAGCACTTTTAAAATACTCCTACTCCACATATACTGCCCACATAAGTGAAGACAGACCAAAATTGTCATGTCCCTTAACACAATAAAAAATAAACTACGCTCCTTAATTGTAATCATTATCATTCATCATAATGCATCTTTCATTGAATTAAAATTTCCCATTTAAAAAACAATTTTGAAAAAAGTTTTAAAATTTTCTTAATCTTTCGCATTTTTAGAATTTTCTACATCAAACTATGTTCCAAATTTTTAATAAATTAACCTTTTGTTTCTGCAATAATTAACTCTCTTACATTTCTCTGAAAGCCTAATACTCACTCAAATAAAATTTCTCCTTTCATATTGATTTTCATTGACCTTGTTTTTATTTTAAATTTCTAAATAAGAATTCAATGACAACCAACTTCTATTAAATAACATAAAATTATTTAGTCTTAGAATTAGAATTTCAAAAAAAGTTAAATACTTTCTTGATTCAGGTATATACTCATCTGCCCTGCCCAAGGATGACCACATACCCCATCTACCGATTATGATAACAATCTACTCATATTCCCAGCAACCAAACGATCAACCAAGCAAATACTCGATCCATATCCGATGATCTGCTCTAACTACTGAACACTACTTTTCAATGCACATTCAGGCGAAATTCAAACAAACCGATTTACTGATAACATGGTCAAACTCTTAAAACAAGAGACTATATACGCATGACTCCACTACCATAACTTCTGATAACTTACTCAAGCTACCAAACAAAAATATGACACTAATCTACTCCTACCAAACTCAACACCATCTATCTGACAAATTTATTTCAAGCAATTGAAAAATCAAAAATTGAAAAATCAATAAAACATTGAGAAACACAAATATTTGGTGTTCCCGTAACTCCGAACTGGTAATTCCGCTAGTTCATCCAAGTAAGACAAAACTTTACAAAACATATGAAAATTTATTAAAGTGGAGGTGAGGGATTTCCCACCGCCTCGTGAAGACCACGTTTATGATCAATAAATATTAGTTTGTTTGTTTTTTAAACTAGTGACGGAGGTGTTTGAAAAGAAAAAAGAAAAGAAATTTCCAGAATATTTATTCTACACGGTCTATATAGAAAGAAATTGAAATAGTCTTTTACTCTCGACCCTGCAATGCCTGACCGTAGGAGAAGAGAGTTGACTGTCAATTTGGAGAGGTTAGTTCGGACGAAGCCGATAAACGTTATCAAGAACTCATATGCGACGTTAGTATTTGAAAGTAACCCAAGAAAATTCTTTCAGAAGGAGACGTCTTACAAAAAACCAACTTTAATTTGTCAGGAAATATATTTTTGTGTAAAAGAATGTACTAGTTATATTGTACATGATATATCATGTACAATATATTTCCAAACAATTAGAGACCAACAAGGTCAATGAATACTACTGCGTATAAATTCTACTAAGATTGTAGAGGAAAACCCACGGTCGGGGTGATTGTTTAAAACCAGGATTTCGCTTTTGCTGTGGTGAGCTTGGACACCGGAAGTTTGGATGTCCACTGCGGAATAAATGTTTGGTGAGCTGAAAAGAAGGGAATCCGTTCGGAGAATGTCATTTAGCCGGAACGCACAGTTACATTATTTCGAAGAAAATACTTTACATTCTTGACGAATAATATGAAATCAAAATTCAAACCAAAAGAGAAGCAGGTGATTGTGTTAGCTCACTCACCGTGGAGTCGAAATTAATTGGCATCAATCTCCTGTGCCTATCTAGTGAGTGGAGTTGAATCAATAGGACATAAATCAGCTACAGATAGAATAGTAGTAAAGAAGAAAGATGCCAATAGCAAGAGGAAGCATTCACATATGTATCAGAAAGCAGATGATAGACAGGGGAGTAAAATTTATTGTAACGGTACACACATTGAAATGTTATGGGATTCTGGTGCATCTAAAATAGTAATGAATGAGAGCAATTGGAGGCCCATTGGAGAGCCACAGATTGAAAATTCTGATGTTTGATTGGCTGGTGTATTTTCCAATTCACATAAATCCTGTCTAGGGAAAATAAGAATCCCAATAGTTCGGAAAAGAAAAATTTTAGTAAATGATTTATCGGGGAAGTGGATATGATGAAGACTTGTAAAATATCCCTTGAAGGGATAGAATCAATTATGCCAAGGAAGTGGGAAAGAAATACAACAACCAAGTCAGAATAGAAATGACACTAAAGAGTATTACTTATAAGAATAATATTTCATTGAATAAGTGCATAAAAGAAAAATTTTCAATTTTTATGGCTTCTGAGTTTGATTTGGAACTAATAGATTTGGTGAAGAACGAGACACGTACAAATATGGAACCTGTTGTACAAAACCGCAGAAGGCAGCCATTAAATTTATAAACCAAAATTCAAAAGTTGATAAAAAATCTCCTAGCAAGTAATATCATAACTCCTTGCCCTTGGAACTCTCCTTTGGTCGTGACTGCAAAGAAAGATGAATCAATCAGGAAGGGTTTAGACTACCGAAAATTAAACGAACAGACTGAGAAGTTTTCTTTTCCAGCACCTGTTAATCGAACGTTATTGGACTCGGAATATGGCGTAACAATCTTCTCTACGGTAGATTTAGGCCAAGCATATTATTAGGTTGAACTTATAGAAGATTCTAAGTTGAAAACGACGTTCAGCACTACAAATGGGCAGTTCCGTTTTAACAGACAACCTTTTGGATTATGTATCGCACCAGCAACGTTTCAGAGTTTAATGAATACAATATTCAAGGATTTGATTTACAATTGGGCTCTTGTTTATTTTGACGATATTTAAGTATATGGAAGAATATTAGAGAAACACAATCAGAAACTCGACAAGGTTTTCAGGTTGATTAAATCATCGGATTTGAAAATCAATCTCGAAAAATGTGCTTTTGGTATTAGGAAATTGAAATTTTTAGATCATACAGTTAGTGCAGAAAATGTAGAAACTAATGACGACAAGGTAAAGAAGATTAAGTAAACAATAAAACTCTATTGCATAACTTTGTGTTTATTTTTCCTTGCATTGTGAAATCATTAAAGACGATTTATCAAAGATTAAGCATTAATTACGGATCCGATATATGCGATGACGACCGGAAGTGACAAGAAATTGGAGTGGAGTACAGGGCGTTAGGAAAGTTTTAAAAACCTAAAGGAACAATTATGCACGGCTCCGATTTTGTCCTTTCCAGATCCAAACAAAGAGATGATTTTAGGTACCAACTCTAGTTTCGGAGCGATTGGCGCCATTCTAAGAGAGAGAGAGAGTAGCTTATGCTTTTAGAACTCTTAATAATCATGAAAAAGGTTACTGCGTCAAGGGAAAGGAGCTTTTGGTAATCCATTAGTACACTATGCATTTTAAGCATTATCTACTGGGGAAAGATTTTTTAACTCGCACTGATCACAAGGCCTTGACATATATAAACAAAACTAGCAAACCTTTTGCAAACTTATTCGAATTCAATTTCGAACTTCAATATCGGAAGGGATCAGATCATACAAATTGTTTGATGGTACTGTAGTGTATAATGAGAATTGAAAGGAGCGAATTGATGTACCAGAGGTTTATTCGCAGAAATTAACTAGATACCTTTATGAGGAGTTGTGCCAAATCGGTAATAAGAAATTGGTTGATTATATTCAAAAGATTTTCTTCTGTCCAAATATGTCTCGAAGCATTGGACACGAAGTACAGAATGATATTTGTGCTAGACCGAAGGTATGCACTGGACGGACTAAAGAAATTTTGATTCCAAGGGCAGAGTTTGGTCCTCTGGAACAGATCGTTTTTGATGTAGCGCACTTTGGGGAATTATGACTAAAACCAAGTATCTATTGGTTATTGTGAATAGATTCAGCCAGCTAGTAAACTTAGTGCCACTTATTCTACAAGACTAGACTAGTATTTCCAAGTCTATCATCGATAATTGGATCCAAGGTATGTTGCTCCAAAATCAATGCTCACTGATCGGGGTGAGAGAAGGGTTTAAATGAACCTATTAATTTTTAAAAAAAAATTATTTAAGTAAATTATTAACAGTTTTCTTTTAGAATTTTTCTAAGTATATTTATTTTAAATTTTTCAATTATTTTTTAAAAGTTTATCTCTTGTGTACTCGACAATATATATATATATATGAGAAATTCTGAAATTAATTAATAAAATAATTAATTAACAAGAAACCAAAATTATGCAGTAAATTTAAACCAATAATAAACACAATCCAATTTATAATGCAATTTGGAAAAATTAAAAAGATCTCTTGTAATGATGCAAAAGATTTTATATTTAATAATTCAATACGGGTGACACCTTACATTGATAAATTGATTTCAACCAGGACAAATAAATAGTGTTGATTCAGAAGGAAAATCTCAATGTATTTTGATTTTCATTTCAAATATGAATCTTGAAAGTGCCTGCAGAAGGCAGTATATATGTGTGTGGTTGTTGCATAAAAACAGTATTTTTCACTGATAAATAACTTATCCGATCACACATTTAAGGGAGAGCAGTTTTGTAATTGTAAATTAACAAAGTTGTATCTGATTTATTTGACTAATAAACCAACAAATCATTGATTTGCGTCTATTCACCCTGGTATCACATATTTATTCGCCGATACTAATTAAAGATTTCGAAAATCTTATGGAAATGTTTTTCTTAATCGGTTACTGTAACTTCTCAAACTTATTGTTTCTATCTCAATTAGATGACTAAATTCCACATGGTGAGATTAATCAAATATTATCAAATGAACTTTTTAACCATCATATGATTATAAAAACGATTAAATTTATCAGATAATTGTTAGGCTTTTGTGAATTTGATTTTCTAAAGATAGGTATGACAATATAAATGATAAATGGCACAATTTATAATAAATCAATTTCTTGGAGCCTTAGATCATTTGATAACATAGTTCCTTTTTTAAAATGACTCTACGTTATCATCAAGTGATGTATGTAAATATAAATATATTTGAAATTCAATGGGTTTGCAGTAATGATAACTGTCAGATGAAGTGATAAGTTGTGATTGAAAATTATATAACCTTACAAGAATTGATATATGAAATCGTGAGCGTAGAACCAATTTTACGCATTCATCAATATAGCAACCCAATAAGTTAATTATAAACGCAAACTAAATATTATTCTTGTTCTGAAATTCATGATTCCTATATATTTGTTACTGTCAAGTGAGTTATTTCTCTTATTGTAATTTATCGTCAATTTCGTGATGGTTTAAAAGGCATAATATTAATTCTGGTATTAATAATGATAATAATAATATTAATAATAATGATTATGAAAAATTTTAATTGAAGGTTTTCAATCTAAATTTTTTACAATTTTTTGATAAAATATTTTATATATG
>JBBMOY010812203.1:0-11255 GCA_037951405.1 Platydemus manokwari
TAAATTTTGTTTTGTTTGTGTTTTGTTTTTTTTTGTTTAGCGAAAAAACCGGAAAGGAATTACCGACACACCTGGTAGATTTAGAAAAATAAAGGAAAAATTATATATCAATGATAAATTCAATAACCTTTTTCAATGAAAAATAAATTTTATATTAAAAAAAGTTTCTCTAAAAGATAAATTGTATTTAATTTAGGAGTAGCGCACTGCTTGGTTTATTGGAGTAGTAAAGAGTAGTAAAAGTATAAGTTAAAAAATGGTCGAATTATGAAAGAAACTAAGAGATATTCATCCGAAATCTTGTTCACTTTTCCTTCTTTTTCCAGAATTTCTGTAAATCTTGTTTTCTATCTCTTTTTTATTTTTTTTATAATTTTTCTTTTTTTCTTTTTCTTCTTTCTATTAACCTAGTGTTTTTTCTTTCTTTGTCAATAAATCTTAAAGAAAATTGTATTATTTATACCGTTTTGTGGGTATTGGAATCTTCAAAGCTGCTAAACGAATAACCAACAGCTCATGAATGGTTAAAAAATCGTTATATCTTCGATAGATTGTCCATGAAAAAATCCCATGTTGCATTTCAATCTCGTATCTAAAATAAATTCAACCCAATCAATAATTGAAGATGAATGATTTTCGATAATGTCTCACACAAAGGGATTAAATTTTGCCAAGGTTTTTTCTCGGATTGAAGCATTTTGTGTATTTTTTTCAGATAATCCGGTATTTAATTGACGAGATTCTAAAGCTTTCTTTACGGTACTGCTTTTAGCTGTGCGGATTTGACAAGTAACTTTGGAATCACTGAGAAATATTTCCGGATCCTTGACTTGTGACAGAGCATTGTTGTGGAGTTTTTTGACAAGGAAAACATGTTTGAAATCGTGAAGAAGATCTTTGTCACCTAGATATCATTTAGCTTAAACAGTTGATAATGGGCATTTAATAATTAATAGACAATTAACAACACAATTGTCACTACTTCTTTCTTAATTAATATCTTACTTAATTTTCCCAAAGTACTATCAGAATCGCTAAATTCAACAGTTTCTGTCAGGCTTCGTCCACGATTTTGCATTACTTAAATTGGTAATAAAATTTCTATACAATTTATATCAACTACATTTATATGCCAATAATAATAAATATAGGATTTTAAAAAGATTAATAATACTAGAAAATATCTTTTATTGATGCATTTAAACACAACAGATATCTTAAATTTTAAACTATAAATATGTATAGTTTATTTATACAAATTTTATTGGAATAAAAGCAAAATTGGATTCTTTTGAAATGTTTGATTGATTATTTAGAATTAATTAAAAATAATGAATGCAAGATTGGTTTTTATTTTGTCGGCAATTTTAGAATTCGCATTTATTAGAGATTTAAACTTGATTTCAGTTTCAAAGTATCCTTTAATATTCAATATTTTAAAAATATATTTGGAATATTTAACAACAGTTTAAAATAAAAATCAAATATAGTACAATTATTTTTGATTTGAGTTATGTGAACTGTCCTTTCACTTCGATAGATCTTTGAAAGAAAACTGAGAAAGTTGTTTAGTTACTGAGAAACGATTATGAATTTCATGATAGACGAATTATTAAGTTGTTACTGATTTAAAATATTGAAGGGTTGAGATTACAAATTAGTACAAAGTATTCAATTTTTGTTATAGCTTACAAGCATTTATGTATTTTTAATTTTATAATTTACTCATCTGAAAGTGTTCAAGGGTCACATGTTCTCTAGTACAGCTAATTTCCCTTTTTGGTGATTAATTTGTAAGTTTCTGTGTGCAGAAAGCATTTATATTGGTGTGTTAAAGATGAATTAGTAAAAAGTCTATTGTTGAGCTTAGTATTTACACCCATATGGAAATCACCTGTTTGGTTATCTTACAGAGTAAGCTCTTTTATCTAACTGCAAACATTTCGCTTATATTAACTACATCTCAAATACCAAACAAAATGTAGCAATATAAGATTAGACAATCCAGATTTTGATGTAGTACCAACATATTTGAACTCAAAATTAATATAACATAAATACATACTTTGTTGTATGCCAATGATTTGATTTACTTTATTTGATTTACAAATTGATGTATACTGGTAAAAACAAAATTATGATTATAGCTACTAAAATATTCTTGCTTCAGAATAGAATGGATGTTGTTTTGAAAAAAGTAACACCAAAGGAATAAAATTTATAAAATTGTTATAATGATGTAGTTTGTGTTTGATTTTTATTATTTTATTAATTTATTATTTTTATTATTTTATAAGTTATAACAATTCATTGGCTTATTGGAAAATAATAAAAATTATTGTGTACAGTAATTACACTGTTCGAATAGTGACGAAGATGGTGCTTTTAATCGAAATTTTGGTTTAAGTTAAGAAAAGGGGCTCTTTGAACTAAATTTTTTTAAAATTTTTCGTTAGTACAGGTTAGATTTATGTTTTGTGTAGAAATTATCCACCAATAAGCAATCAATTTAATCGCATTTTAATGAAAACAAGTTTTATTTAATGTTATTTTTGACGAAATTCAATTTGAAATATTATAATAATTATAATAGTTTTACTGTGACTTATATAAATACTGACAGAAAACTTTGATGGATAAAATCAACTTTATTTTAAGGCTGATAAAATTTTATAAAATTAAGGCTTTTATTAATCTGAAAACTATTGACCATAAATGTTGAAATAAACATGGATTATTATCAGTTAAAGGTAGTGAAAAAGTATTATTTACTTGTATTTGTATAGCAAGGGGCATTGTCAGTTGAAACCAATAGAAGGGAGAGTACGTTTTTAAAATCTGCGTCATTAATGTTGAGCGCTTTTAATCAAATATGTTATTAAAAAATTTTGTCCGACAATCTGCAACATGAAAAGAGATATAGACGATATTCAAGACACACAGAAAGTATTAAATAAAAGTCTAAATTTTTTATTTTCCATGAATAAATATCTCGAATTAAAGTGGGCAACTAGAATCTAGTTAAAGACTTATATAATTGAGAAATATATGCTAAATCGATCAAGAATGATTATCAAACCCATGGGAATAACCTTCAAACTATTTACAAGCAATATAAATACACTTTTTAGTAGAAAATTTCACTGATTGAACTTCGATCGTCAACTGATGCTTATCAACAACAGGTAACGAACATTGAGATATGCCAATAAAATGGTAAACAGAAGAAAATATGTTAATAGACTAGTCTTCAGTCGGTTATAGAAAATGAAAAAATAAGATGTAAGGCAACAAGTCAGCACACACGTCAAATTTATGAAAATAGTTGAATTTCGAGGACAACTGCCAGTCAATCAGGATCGGTAATTTTTGTCATTATTTTTTATCTTTCGGCTGTTGAGCCCATTGTAATTTGACCTTTGAACTTTGGACTAATCTAATATTTATAAATAAGGAAGCTTATGTGTAAAATTACTGTGAATTTTATAAAAGATACTAAAGAGTTCATTTGGAGCAACTGATTTGCATTCTTTATTATTTATTCATGTGAATTTTCTTGTACGTAGCAATTATGTTGTGTTATTACAATTTTTCTTTTCATCAATATCGGATATGATGCCAAATTCAGCATTTCATAATTATTGATGTGGTCATCACTCAGCTAATTCACTACACAACATTTCTAATATCAACTTTACAATCAGAGATCCCTTAATTAAATATCACAATGAAAGATACGAATAAATTTAAATTATCTTTCGAAAGGGATTTGAAACTTGAAATTTGGTTTGTATTTGTTTAAATGAAAATTATTTCCAAAACCGTAAATAATAATCAAATAAAAACGAGAATATTAAATCAAAAACCGAGATAAAAAAACAATCTCAATCAAATAAAGAAGTTCATCGAAAAATATCCTTATAAACAGTAGATAATCCTCTACGATAAGCAATCCAATACTTTGTGAAAACATATCTCCTTCACCCAACCATTTATCAAAAGATTATTCTGATCAATTATTCGATTGATTAGTTCTCGTTCAATTTTTCTTTTCTCTTCCAATGATGATGTTTCCATTGCCTCGATTATTTTCTTGCTGGCCGCATTTGACATCATTGAACCCAATGTTTCCTGATATTTATCAATTATCCATCCAAAGATTTTATCAAATTCCGAATTGAATTGTTCACACGAATCTTGCTTTTGAATTAAAGCCGGTTTCATGGCGATAACTTGTCTCGATGTGAGAAATTGATGTGCTCCTTCTCCAATGAGCTTCAAAACATCAATATCAACATTATTAGACGCGAGTGGTATATTACTAAGATTTGGTGTCCTAACTCGTTCTTCATTTGTCTTATTCGATATTGGAGCAATGAATGATTTGTTTTCCACTTTCTTAGCAATTGGAATAAGTTCTGCAATCGATTGATATTCAGAAGGTTGGATATTGATTAATAAATCATCCGGCGCAGGAACAACTTCTTGGGTGTTGTAAAGTTTTGTCGTTTGGGCGAAATTCACTACATTTTTCTTGTCGGGTGATTTCATTGGATATTTCTCATCGTAGGGAGCTACAAATTTACAAGTCCAATTTGACAGCTTTTCATCAACGTTATTCGATAATATATGCAATGTTTCTTTGATTTTATTTATTTCATTAGTTTGATTGTTGAGTTTACTAATAATCAACAAAAGCTGGTTGCTTCCTTCTTCAAGAATGATTTTCTCATTAGAATTGTTTCCTTTCACTTTAAGATTTTGTTCTTTAGAAGTCGATTCCTTCTTAATTTCAGTGTCTGTTGTTTGTATGTCGGTCGAAGATTCGTATACCGGCGGTGCTTTTTCTTCGGAGCTTTTACTTTTCTTAGATTTCGTGGGTGTTTTCTTTTTTATTGGCACAGATTTTTCGGAACTCTTTTTGCTCATCAAAGAATTATGATCCGACAAGGTCTTTGGGTTACTTTTTTGAGATGTTAATGATGGAACTTTCTGAACTTGAACAACAGGTTCGGAACTCTTTTTGCTCATCAAAGAATTATGATCCGACAAGGTCTTTGGGTTACTTTTTTGAGAAGTTAATGATGGAGCTTTCTGAACTGGAACAACAAGTTCGGAGCTCTTTTTGCTCATCAATGAAGTGTGATCTGATAAGGTTTTCAGATCATTCTTATCAGATATTATAAGTGGAACACTTTGAACTTTCTCAGGTGGTTCAGAGTTCTTCTTAATCATCGATGAACCTTGTTGTGATGATATGTTTCCATCACTTTTTTGTGATTCCAATAAATCATTTTTCAAACTTTGTTCGGAAGCTTTTTTGAATTCCGCCAAACCTTGTACTGGAAGAGATTTATCTAAACTACTTTTAGATATTAATTTAGGTTTATCAGAATTTGCTCCATCATCATAATTCATGATTTCTGATGTTAGATGAGCATAAGTATTCTTGATAGGATCAGGTTTACCTGATGAACCTTTCGGATTTCCTCGATTATGAGAATTTTCAACAGTATAATTCCTGTATAATTTACCTAACAATAGATTTTCAATTCCATTCGGGTCTAATGATGTAAATAAATATTTTGCCACCGATATTTCCTCGAAAATTATTTCCGCCAAGATTTCATAACATAGACTTTGAAGATCATCATTGGAAATACGAGAATCATGAATATTGTTTGCCACCGATACAAGAAGGTCTCTCTCTAAATTTTCTAATTCATTGACTACATGTAAATACAATTCTTTAGACGTTTCTTTATCTTGAGTTATAGTATTGATGATGAATTCAATAAGATCTTGGATACTGTTTCTACCAGCATTAATCGGAGTCTTCCATAATTCCGTTTGATTGTTTAGTTCTTTTATAAGAGATGCTTCTGGATTTCGTTTCAATATAGGTTGATCGTCGATTATTTCCAATGCAATCATTCCATCTCTCGACTTCCTGGGAAGAGATTTGTTGGTGATATTTTGTTCAATAGCCGATTGAGAAATCGTATTCATGGTTTTCTTAATTCTGCTATTGGTAATTATCGAAGGATCAGGATAACGGCTTTGAGAGCTTATCATCAATTTATATTCAATTTTTTCATTGAGATTCTTGTTTTGAATTGGTTTATTTTGAGATTCATCAATTTGTTCGGGTTGTTTTTCAATTTTTAATGCTTGACTGTCTTGAGACGGTTTCGAATGTTGCTTGGTTGATAATCCGCTGGTCGTTGTCGTTGCAGATTCAGTTCCAGATACCGAAATGGCTTCAGATATATTCGGTGATAGGGTCTGTGTGAAATCTTTTACAAAGTACGAGCTAAAATCCATACTCTTATTCGACTTTAACCATTCACCAAACAGTTGAAGTAGTCGTTTTATTTCTTCGATCATCTGATCGATTATCAACTCTAAACAAATATGATCTTTTAATTTTGATTTTTCCGTTAAATTTGATAAATAAACACAACAACCGATGAATTCATTTTGTAATTCTAATAATACCGGTTGAATATCATCCAATTTTTTGCTGTTTCTATCAACATTTACGGATAAAATTAGTTCTATCAGCTCACCAATCATTACTTTTCCACGTTTGATTGCCCCATGCCAATTTTTATTCAATATATCCATTTGATCCGTCAAACTTTTAACTTTAGCTTCAAGTTTATTTGGTTTGTGCACCTGGCGTTTGGAAAGCGGTAATTCAGCCAACATTGCTCGAACAATTCTCCGAATAATGCACGTTGGCAAAACCGCTGGTGATTCGGAATAAAATTTACTTGTCGAAAAATATTCCAAAGACGGCATTTTAGAACCCATAGTTTGATTTTCAGTAAATGGTTCACTATATTTGGTGATAGTAGTTGTACTGTTAGGAGATTTGATAAACGATGTCAAATTTCCATTATCGGTCTTCAAATTCTTCGATAGTACGTCTGGAGTTTGAGCATCGCTTGGAGAGAGTTTGTTTTTGATAGATAAATCGGCATCCTTTACAGTAGCTTCAGTCGGTTTTGTCGTTGCAAAATAACCGACCGATTCTTCGCTTCCAATTGATGCGTGTGATTTTTTCTTGTTTGATTTTACTTTGACTATCGGTTGATCTTCAATACTGGGCTTGACAATCATTTTTGGTTTCTCAATATCAGTTTTTCCACTTTCTTTTAAATTTTCACTAATTAACGATAAGAACGTTTCTTGTGGCATACGGCCAATTCCTTTTAAAGAACCCGTGAAAGTGCCCCCGAGTTTAATGTTAACAATATTTTCGTCTTTACTATCCTTTTCTATCAAGACCTTCACATCACTATTGAATTGAGTAGACATATCAACATTGAGTGGAATTCCATCTGAAAATAAACAGTTCATTGTATTTTTTGTAAAATTATCCTGATTTGTGATCTCATTATTTTCGCTAGTATTCAAAAGATTCATCGTTTTCAATGGATTCGATGTCATATTATTGATACATAAAGTCGAACTGGAATCGGAATTGTTATCCATCACATTTGTTGTTCCCAGAGATGAAGTATTATTATAAGCATTCGTATCATTATCCGATATCATATTGGCAATTAGGTTTTTACGATTAGTTTTCTTCATTTGTAAATTAATTTGATGACGCCAAAATTCTAAACGCATATCGGAATACATTTTATATGGAAACGAGTCTTTGGATGAACTCATAAAAATAACTTCGTTTTGTGAATTACTGGAATGGTATTTATAATATGACATTAGATCAAAAAAGATGATTTATGAAATAGAAAATCCGATATTATTATTATTAATTATTTCGACATTTTGAATGAAAATGAATTTATCGATTATTTGGAGATTTATGATGCCAATTCACAGATGAATTAGAATAAGTCCAGTATTGACAATCATATTTCTTTTAATTTATTCACAATAATTAGTTGAAGAGCTTGAATATTGATTGTATAGGTCAATAATATAATTTAAACTAAGAGATTTTTTAACAAAGACTTTGTCAGCAATATCTATCAGAGAGATGTTAAGCGCTTTATCGCAATAGTAAAGAAGACAATCGATCATACCTGTTAAATATAATTTATCATATAAATTAATATTAAAACTATTTAATATTAAAGATTTGAAAATCATTTCTCCTAAACTTTCGGCATCAGGATTCAACTACACGAAAAATCAAATCGGAATTGTTCATCATTTAATGTTGAAATTGTTTTTGTTTATTAAAAAAAATACAATTTTCTTCTTGGAAAGCTATCCGATTTTCACCAGTTTGTTAGGTTAGATAATAACGTTGAACACTCGGAAATTAGAATTAACAAATAACGATTCGCACAAATTAGTTGATACTGTCAGCGTACAACACTCTAAAATCAAAGTTACTCAGAATTACAAAAGTTTCTAATGTAAATTTTCTAATCACAACGGGATCAGAGACCGAAAGATCATAGCAATGACAGAATTTATCGACAACAAAAAACTAATTGTCAGTATAATCACTCAAAGAATTATGACAGATACAGATTTTAAAAACTAAAATGTAAAATTTAGAAGGAGGACATGTCGTGTCCAGAAGAAGGATAGCAATCGCGGAAGAGAACCAATAGCACTCTACCTCAGTATGGGCTTTGTGGGACGTTTATAAGTAATAATTCATCAGTAATCCTCTATCGGAGATTGACTTAAAAAGGATAAAGATATAAAAGAATAAATATGTAAAAATTGAATCTACCATATTCGATTAAAAATTGAAAATAATGATTGTCTCGCCAATCGATGCTTGGATAGTGTATCAATTTCCAGATTTCTTGCAATACGAAAATTCCTCAAGTATGAAAATTTCTAAGTCGTCTAACGATATATATGAATCACTCAAATCGAAATTGTTTGAGAATTTTTTGTGCATTTTAGTTGAATTTCTGTTTATATACTTTGCTCGTGTTTCCTATCATTGCTATGACTGCTTGTTTTGAAATACTATTTACCGTTGTATTTATTTTCTTTTGTTCAAGTGTCACATATGTTTCTATGGCAACTATTTTTTATCATAGCCTTTTTTCACTTACTATTTATTGTAAATGCATGTTTATTATGAGAATATTTTAAACATGAAATTACTTGCTAGACCAGTGGTTTTCAACCTTTTTTCTGGAGAAGAACCCCACGGAAACATTCCTCTGGCTCGAGGAAACCCTGTGCAATAATGTAGCGAGTTTAATTATGTTAAAATTCGTATATTTAATCAATAACTAATAATACAAATAATAATGAAATAATAATAAATAATAATAATAATAAAATAGATTCTCTAAATTGAATTTAACATGTTTATTTGTTCATTGTTCTAATTTAGAAATTTAGAAATTGCGGAACCCTTGGAGTGTACTGGCAGTACCCTAAGATTCCGCGGAACACTGGTTGAAAACCACTGTGCTAGGCAATAAGTTAACTATGTTTGTTATGGATAACTTTGATTTTATAATTTGATAATTTAGGTTTCTTTGTTTGTTCTCGATAATTTACATGTCTAACAAATATTAAATTTCTTGTTAGTCGCTTTTCATAATTTGTTGGTCTACATTTTTTATTGCACTGATTTTATAGATCATTCGGTTCATCAATTCTTATCAATAAATTGATCTAAATTTCCTTATATTGCTTTTTCAAATTTCTGACTTTATGCAGATCTAATTAAATTGTATCTATGAGATATTATATATTTAGATATGTCAGATCAATCTAACATAATCAAGGACAATCTCTTAATCATACACAACAGAATAAGAAGAGAAATTGCAAGCGTCATCATTTCATAATCGATAAATCCTTTCAAATTTTGTAATTTCATTATTATTATCAGTGATTGCAAATGAAAATTTTCTTGTAAAGATTGGCAAACTCATCTTTGTGTCATCCTTCAAATGTACTTGTTAGTTCTGTGTAGTTTCATCATAAGTAGGTCCATAATGAAAACATTGTGGTAAGTTAATTTCAAAGTGAATAAAAGCATATTGAAAGTGATGAATTTTTTATCATTTTGCATAAGAGAACCAACAAACTAAACAAATAACAATAAAAGTTTAAAATAAATTCTCACTGAGCTGCAGATACAAATATAATTGTTAATGTTTCCGTAATTATATGTCGAATATGATTACATTATAAAACAAAATATTATTTACATGCCCAAATGAGTTTAAATTTTTAAGCCTATTATGATTTTTTAAAGTACTTCACTGCTCTTCTTCAATTTAAACTTTAACAGACTAATTTTCTGATTAATACAATTCGAACGAAGTTTTGCGTTCTTCAACACTTTTTAATATCATTTCTCGTTTTTCTTCCAATTTCTTTTCTCTCTCTCAGTGTACGAATAACATATTCTAACATCTAATCTCTTACATGTTTATTCGACTTTGGTTTTTTTTTAATTACAAACACGAAATCATAGTTGATAAAGAAATTCAACACACATCCCACAACTCAATAAAAAATATAATTTTCGAATTAGTTTTCATTGAAATATTTCTAAACAATACAAATTATCTACTCATAATTTGTCAGTGAATAATTATGATCAAAAAATAATTTGTCAACCATTTTATATAACAAATCACCAAATTTCATAACACGTGTATTGTATTAAAAAGTAAATTGAAAAATAATCGTAAACATATAATATACACAGTTCCATAGAACGGCAGTATCCAGTAATAATAATAATAATTTTAAAAATAATTATGATATTAAGTAATAATATTAACGATTGGAGCATCAAACAAAACATAAATATAAATCTAGGTTATATGAATAGTAATATCAATCGGAATATATTAATTCCCTCATATTAATAATGTTGATGCATATGAATGTATAGAAGCTGGTTGTCAAGATAGATAATTGAGTAAAGAGAGGAACAAGTAGTAAACAGTTCATTAGATATACAAATGCAACCGCAATTACTATGGAACTACTATTTTCAAATCCTATAGTATATATATGAATGACGACTGCATTTGGAAGCAGTAGATCCACAATTAGTTAGACAATTTTGCTAAGAAAACCTCGAGTTTGAAAGCCACTGCTTAGGCTGCTGATGCCTCCGGTTATACTTCCGAGAAGAGATCTTGATGGAGTACTTGATTCGTTTTTAACTGATTGGGTAGCCTCTTCCACCTAGATAGGTAAGTGTGATATTATATAATTATCCAAATATATTTCCGAAGATACAGTTAAAAAATCACAAAAATATTATAAAATAGGAT
>JBBMOY010813314.1:0-11253 GCA_037951405.1 Platydemus manokwari
TGGATTTTAACAGATTATCACATAATTAAAAGCAGAAATATATTTAAAAATAATAAGAAAATTGATAGCAGATTAAACATCTCTGAACATTCAATATCAAAATTAATAAATCATAGATTATGATGTGCTTCAAATTATCAATATTAATGATTGGTCAACTAACAACCAATTATAATATAAATAAATATTATTGTAATTAATAATAAAAATAATTATTATTATCAAGTAATAATGTTGGATTTTACATTCATTTTATTAAATAATTTCTTGCTGAAAGTCCATTTTTAAAATTACCAAACTCTAAAATTATTATATTGTACTCGTTAATATATTTTATGTTTTTTGGTTTAAATTGAGAAATATATCTTTGATCTGATTTATAAATTATTCTATTGGCAATTGCATCTCACATCTCTTATTTTGATGATCCTTTATCTGTTCAAGATTATTGCTTAAACGTGATTCGTCTTAATTGTTATGTCTGTCTGCAATTCTTTTACAATATTGGCAATTTTCTCTTTATCACTTAAAATTTTCGGCCTGCAACAATTTGCATGTTTGGATCTGGATTACTTCCACCTCATATTCTTAAAAATCAGTGAAATCAGTTGTTTTAAATCTTATTTATTAAACAAAAAAGTCAACTTGTTACTTTAGTATCAATGCTTTGTTCAGTCAATAATACAAAATCAATTGAGTATCACTAGTGCTATCAAGGTTGACTCATATTAATGCTCTCATTACTTGCATTTCTGATTCATTAGATATAGTAATAAGCAAATCAGTTTGACATCACCACTCAGTAAAATTCAATTGCGACAAATGTTAGTACGTATCATCGTGCAGCATTTGATGCCGACAAGAAAATATGTTATCTCAGATTACTCTCGATTTAAAAATTCCTTGTGAAACGAGAGATATTGTAATCAAAGAAAGGGAATGAATATTCTCGTCAAGGCTTACAAATAAATTTTAAAAAGTGTAAGACCAGTTATTTTAGTAATGGTGAAAGTGGTTGCTGACCTCTGAAATTTGAGATAACCAAAGAGTAAATACTGATTATAGTGCTGCCATAACTTGCTGCAAGATTTTGAAGTTTTTATTAATAATAATTTTTCTATTTATTTAGCTAATATAATCTTTGAGAACATTAAAACAAATTAACGATGTCTTGAATGAGAAACTGCGTAATGATTTTAAAATTATCAGCGATTTTTTCATTGGTTTAAGAAGAAATTCTATTTTTAGAAACCACACTTAATCCCGAATTTGTGAGCTTAATTTTCAAAGCTAATTTTTCAGTTCGTTAAATCAAACATTTACAAAGGGGATATTGATAAACTTAAAACGAAACCTGATGTAATGTTCACTTATTGAGACTATTAGAAACTATTATCAATACCGATATAGTATAATTATTGATAAGCGATGATAACAATAAAAGCGAATAGGAAATGCAGAATTCAAGCAGACTTTAGTGAAAAATGTTGAATATTTAACGTAGATTACCAGATAATTTTGGAATTCTTTTAAAGTATGAAGATATGTACATATTATTAACGGATTTGTTGTTCAAAACATCGATGATATCTTGATAATAATAAAAGACAATTTATTCAATATAATCATTCTAATATCCAGTCATATTTACCATTAAAATTTAGATCAAATAATTTGGAAATTTGAAAGATTTCCTTGATGAATTGAGATTTATTTCGACTTCAGTCACTACATCAATTTTACTCAGAATCTCAATGGTATTGAAAATTCGTATTGTGAGGATATCAAATTGAATTTATATTGAATTTGAATTTATATTCAATTTAGTTGATATTAAATTTAATTTGATATTAAATATTATTTATTTTGTTTAAATAATTGTCTTTAAATAGAATCGAATGTCGAGTTTTTTACAGTTCGTTTTCGATGCGTTCCTTTAAATAGTAGCGGCTTACACGTATAATCAAGGATATTGATTACTTATAGACGAAGCACTTAAAATTTGAATTATTTGAGTGATTCAATTGATTATTGTGGATTTGGAAAAGCAACAGGTATGGAAATGAGGCCAGTTAATATTGTAAAGGAACCCCGTAAAATAAATAAGGGAATGAAAATGAGATTACTATGATTACAATCATTAAAAGTATAAAAAGATGTGTTCCTCAGTCAGATATTGAACTATTAATATCCAGTATCATTTGAAATAATCAGAAAAGTCGCTCACAGAAACTATTTAACTAATTTATTACGTTCAACTTGATTTCGGTTGTATGGCTTATCAAATTATAGATGTTCAGTATAAAAATTTAATAGGTTGATAACGTAATATTTTGAAAATCTAATTGATAAGTAAATAGCTACTCATTATGATATACTTCCGTTTGTGAGAAATAAGAAAAACGTTTAAAATATTATCTTTATTTAATATTACAAGTGAAAGAACACTTCCTCACATCACAGTCGGTTTTGTTGACGTTGCGCAAGATTCTTTAAAAAGTTTTCATTTAGGAATTCAGTAATTCCCTTCACAAACACAGTTATTTTCTCGTTCAGTTCTCTAAATTCATTTGTCTCATCTGGATTTTTTCGGTATTCCAATTTTGTGAAAGCTATTGTTTTTATTTCTCTTCCTAATTCCAAAAACCTTTGAAATTGGTCCTTTGGTAAAAAGCTTTGCAGAAAATTCAAAAATCTTAATCTTTCAGTCCATATTTCTGTACCAACATTGTGAGAAGACGCATTCATATTAACAATCGTTCCGAAAAGGATTGCACATGTAATCAATATCGATTTCATTTTCTGTTTTCGTGGTTTAGTGCATTTTATTTATACTGTTTTATAACAGAAAAACTAAATAACGGTTCTACATCTGTTTCACTAGATATTCGATTACAAAGACAATTATCGTTAGTAATTGATCTCGAAATGTTAATAGTCAATGACCGCTAATCATATTTAATGTTGATTTAGTTGTGTGCATTAATCTAGGAGAATAATCATTAATACATGATCTAATAAAAACACTTGAATAAATCTCGAACAAATCATCCTGAAATAATTTTATTATATTTATAAATTATTTGAGTTATTTAGATATTTGGGAAAATATAATTTTGTTTTTAATATTGATGATTTATTAACTTATTTAACTTATTTAACACATCCAATAACATCAACTGTATACACGATTTTTATCAAAATTGATTTAATAATATAAATAAATTCACGTAAAATTCTATAAATGATATTCTCGATTTGAATTTTCGATTTGATATCCTCATATTTGAGGTAAAAAATAATAAGATTTAGAAATGCCTCATTTTAAATTTTATTCTAAAATGAAGAACATATCAAATATAAACAATGTTCTTGAAAAAGACCATTTGATACTTTGTAAACTATCAGAACAGTTACAGAAATGTCTTAGAAACTTACAATAGCACAACTTTTAAATTAATTAATGTTCTGCTTCAGTACTCATTTTGCATGTGCCTAACAAGCTGCTAGAATTACATGTGGCATTGATAAACGGAAATTTCTTCTTTCCGCAAAAATCTTGTCAAATATATCATCCTCAAAAGAAAAAATTGTTTTGTTTTACTTTATAAGTTTTTCAATATTTACACAATGCTCACAACTTTTAGATCACTCATTCAATAAAACCTTACGTGACCTGAAATTTAATCTTGAAATTTTTGATTCATTTGATCTCATATTGAAATCGGATTCATTAAATAGAGATAAATCTTATCCATCAGTTTTGATTTTATTTGTATTTTCCGTCATCGAAGATTTCTCTGGTAGACATTAGGGATGGCTTTTTATTCCTCAATCATTTAATTCATCTGAATATAAAACTTTCTGATTCTCTAATTGTAATTGTTTTTCATCTAAAAAGTTTAGGAGAAGCTTTTGATTAGAAACCTGTACTTTGATTAAAATCCTGTAATGTCCAAAAATCGATGTTATATGCGAAGTATAGCTTTCATTTAAATGTTTCTAAAAATAATTAAAATAACATTCAATTCTCAGTACAGAATTTATTGATATTTCTAGATTCTCTTTCATAATTTAATTTGAGATCATTACAATATTGGTACTTTACTGTGATAAATATGTGCGTGTATGTGTTTAAGTCTGAATATATTTTTTGAAACTTTGCGAAAAATAAATATCAATACTATTTCTGGAAATACTTGATCTAGAAATAGCGTGAATTATTTTCAAGAGTCCACCTATTTTCAAATTGTGAAGATGTGGAAAATTTTCTTTCATCAACTAAAGAATACACCGAAGCAATGCAAATTCCTGAAAATTTGTATGGCAAATTTCCATTAAGGGTTTTTCTAAACGATTTAAATTACACTAGCAATTTATCTTGCCGAGATTCTTTGGATTAGAATTGCTCGTTTTTCCGTATCGATAGTTAAACTCTCATATTGTAGTCGTTGTAGATATCTGATTGTATGCTCTTGATCAAGATAAGGATTTCACTTTTCGTTGTTCCATGTGGGTATTGTTTATCACGAAAGCATCTTTCAGTAGAGTGCTGATGAGGAACCCAGCGATGACGGTGATCTGTAGCTTGTCTAGACTGATGTTGGCAAGCATTTTGTTGTTTATAGGGTTCCAAGATTCAAGAAATTTAATACAGAGTACATCCAGTGTTGTTTCATACCTGTTTTTATTTTGATTTTTGCCGCTATTGTTCCATATTTTTCAAAGATCAGGAACCGATGTTTCTCAAAGATATCAACCGGGATCTTCATGTCGATGATATAGGTATGTATCTTGGCTTTATTCTTAATGATGAGATCCGGTAGCAATCTTGTATTTAGTTTTGGTGGGCTTGTATGAATATCGTTATCCAGTCCGGATGATAGTAAGCAGTTTCCTAAGTGGTTCAAATTGATTGAGTGTCTTTTTGTATCCAGTCCAGGTACCGCTGGACAGTGGATGAATTTGTGGCATCGTGGGTATAAGATTGATTTCTTTTTCTTCATGAAATACAGTGTGTAATTCAGTAATAATAGGTTGTTTTTGGCCAGATTCGTGAAAATCCAGATATCTTGTGAAAATTTTTTTGCAAGAGATGACTGGGTGAGAAGCAGTGAACCATTTATTCTTGTTTTTTCTTGATGCAATATTCCATGAGGGACGTTTTGAATCCGATGCCGCCAGGTTTGGTAGTTCCATTTTTAGTATTTCTTTCGAGATATTCGACGCATTTCTTGTCGAATGATTGTACTGATTCATTTTTATGGTTTGAGATCAGTTTTGTTGAATCCAGTTTGCTAATTTGTAATTGTTGAATTCGGAAGTGGAAAGGCAATCTCGAGTGCAGAAAAATACTGTAAGCCTGGAATTTTTATGAAGGATACAGTCTGAAGGCTGTGATCGCTTCAAAGTCTGTGATGATTGATTCCAGGATGTGGTTGACCGGTGATCGATTGAGTAGACCAAAGGGCACTCCGAGATTGTCACTATCCATGATTTAGATGTGTTGATTTTGAGTAGAATGTCCGTTGCTTTATGAATAGGTTGATTCAGTCTGTTTTCGAAGTTCTTTTCAGAATTAGCAATGTTAACGATATAATAAATGCAGGCTGTGTTGAGAATTGAATATCACACATTATGAGAGCCCCCGGCATACTGGCTGAGAAGCGTAGGAGAGAATCAATTGACAGGTAGAAGAGTGTCATTGACAAGGGGCATCTTTGTTTTACTCCGTGGTGGATTGGAATTGGTGGTGTGTTAAGCATTCCACAGGTATAAGTTCATTCGGAGTCCTGGTATATGGCATTGATCATTTCAATGTAATGAGTATTGTAACCCATTTTGTTAAGCGTATACTAGATAACCTCGTGTGGTAGGCTTGTGGAAGGCTTTTATGAATGAATATGTGAAAATTATGTGAAATATGTCGAACACAAATAAATACAGGAACCACGACAAGAATGCCAATACAGCCAATAGATATAATTCCAAAACCAATGGAATTCACAGCAATGGATATTATGGGACCATTCCCAGAAACGACCCAAGGAAATCGATATAATTTAGTATTTTGTGATTATTTCACGCGTTGGCCAGAAGCTTTTGCGATGTCAAACCATAAGGCAGCAACGATTGCCCAGATATTCGTGGAAGAGATAGTGTTCCGGTATGGAGCACCGAGGATAATACTGACAGATAGAGGGAAGGATTTCCTGACCAATATAATTGCGGAGATCTGTAAAATTTTCCTCGTAATGAAGTTGAATACCTTGCCATATAGACCTCAAACAGATGGCCTGGTAGAAAGATTCAATAACACTTTGAGAAATATGTTAGCTTCTTTTACGAGCACAAATCAGGGTAGGGGATCGGGTATTAGTAGATACCCCTCAACCGGTAAAAGGACTCTCTCCAAAATTGCAGAATACATTTAAAGGACCGTACACTGTGGAGAAAGTGACGCCTACTAATTTACAATTAAAAAGAAAAGGACCGGCTGGACCATTGATAGTCCATGCAAATAGATGTAAGCGAGTAACAGTAGTAGAACCGAGCCAACATGCGCTACGTTCCAGGACAAGAACAGTAGCAACAGTAAATACCGGAAAAGGAATGAAGTTACACAAATGGATTTTGAATGCCATTGTGTATATTAGCATTGATACTAACTAAGGAAGCGAAAAAGGATGTAGAGAATCCGAAAATGCCCGAATTCTACTTCGAAATAGAGGCACAGAGAATCACGGTGCATTGTGATTGCGACAATGATCCGCTTGTGTCAATGGCCTTATTAATAAGAGGAGGAAATAGAGCCGAAGTTTATCTAGGAAAACTTAGGAATAAGGTTTCATTTAATATATTAAGATCGTCATGAGTTTACTGGTTTGAAGCAATGGTTTCAAGCGAAAGTAACCGTAGGCGGAAAACTAGACAGAATACAGAGTGAAAACAAGGTGCAAACGCGCACCAGTAAAGATAAAGAAAACTTAATCTGGATTATGGAACCCAGAGAGAAATTACACAGTGCAGATTCATATGGGGAATATTGCACAGACGTTGGATGAGAAAAACAGGAGATATGACATGACACTGGAAGAAAGGAGACCCATAAAAGCTCATATAAGCTATAATCGGTGGAATAGAGTCAGCTAAATTTTGTATCGATCAATACGAGGAAGTAGAGATAACAGCACCAGGATTTAGTTTCAAACCCATTAAGAAAATGAAAGGATCTTTAAGATCTGTAGAACAATTAATGATGATAGGATTTGCAATGATAATCATTGTAATCCTGATATTAGTAGTAATGTTATTATCAAGAATGATAATCAGCTACCGACAGCAACAAATGACATTAAACAGAGACAGGAGAACCTATGATACTAGATGTTAAAAGTACAGTATATAGTGTATATGCTGTATATTGTAAAGTATAAAGTACAGTACATAGTGTATCTACTGTATAAAGTAAATTGTTTAAGTGTTTTTGTAAAACAAGTATTAACTAGTATTAATGAGTATTTATATTTTAGTATGAGCCACAAACTCACAGAAACGAATGAAAATACCATGCCAAAGAGAAAAGGAATGTCGGTAAAGAAGACGGTAAAAGCCCGGATCTTTTATGATAGAATAGAAGCCTTTATGAATGTAAACCATTGGAGGCAGATCAATATTACAAGGGTACAAGATAGACCCAATTGCCTCAGAGAAAAAGCGGTTGAAAATAGAAGAATGTTCCTAAGAGCAGAACCGCAGGAAGGCGAATTACCAATAAAAGGACTGATAGAGGACCAAGAAGAGATCGAGATCGATAACGTCCTCACAGCAATTTGGATTATCGAACACCTCAACATGGCCTAATCGAAGAAACTGTTCAAGGAAGGACAGATTAACTGTTGGCCGAAGAGGAAGTAAATTAATTATTGAGGGGAACAATAGTTATCGATCATAGAGTATGGGAAGGACTGATAGCTCTGAGAATTACTCCTGGTGACTTATATGAAGTGAGAGAATTATCAAATGCCCCAGTATTTGGAAAAGATGGCGTGAAGAGGAGTAACGGGAGATTCACCCTCCAAAGATCATCGAGCCATTATGTCAACTATGAGTTCCCAAGGAAGTTAAAAATCTACCTCGCCATAGAACCCAGGTGGACGGATCATAAGGAAGCAAGAGACGAAAGAAAATATGAGGAGGAAACCAACGTGAGAATCCCGTCCAAGAAAATAGAGCAACCAACGAAGAAAAAGTAGACTGGGAAAATTCAGACATTGTTATCCAAGGATAATCGGAGGAATCAAGAAGAGCCCATACCATCCACAAGAAGAGGGTCAGGAGAATGCCAACCCTCCACCAGTAAAAGGATCAAGTCGGAAGAAATAGATATAAACGAGGAAATGCTATGGGACACTCCAGACTCTGTAGAGATTCTGGATGAGGATGCACTATAATGGAAATACACAGAGGTCTTAACTTGGACAACCCAGAGTTAAAGGTCAAATACGAATAGCATACTTGCGCAGAGGAGGAAGTGGAGAAGTAATTTATCCCGGAAGACGAGGAGATGCCACTACAGGAACCCCAACCAGAAAGAAGCAGAGATAACAGAGAGGATACAGTTATCGGGATTATACCCACGCAGGCTGCAGGCCTATAAATTATAAATTGCATAATAATTATATAATAATAATAAATTAAAACAGGAAACCCACATTAATTAAAACTTAGGCGTCTCGGCTCAATGATATTAATAATAACTGTAAATTTTTTTGGAAAACTGATTAAAAATCATTATTAATCCACGTTGCCATAGCCATCCGAAATATAGTCATAGAAATTCAAATTTAAATGCAAATTGCCATGACAACGATGGATATTACTAAGAGAACCTCAAAATCAGAAATAAAATTAATCATGCGCCTACATTCCAAATTCATATAAATACTGAAGTAAAATTCAGTATTTTGCCACAAAACTACGTAGTTCATAACGATTACAGATCCACTTCGAGATCATATTCGAGATTATAAATTAAGATTTGAGATTACAATTCAGATTACAAATCAAATTCAAGACAACATTCGCAGCCAACTCAAGTAATAAACTAATTTCAGCAATTTCTAGTATCTGGCGACAATTGTTTACCTACTATTAAGCTCAATTATTAATTCAAAATGGTAAAAGTTCATTATTATTTTGCTCACCTGATATCATTCTCCGAGGAGATTTATTGTCAGTGAACATTAAAACCCTCACAAAATCGTAACAGAGTTTGTGAGTCTAAAATCAATACTTCTTTAGTTTATATACCGCAGTGGGGCGCCACTTAGTTCCCGCCGGCGGTTGTTATTTACTGATAAATCTTTAGGGCACAACAGCTTACTCCTTCTAACTTACAGCATAACACATTTGATAATATTTATTATAATAAAGTATTTTGTTATTACATTATTGTTCTTATTAATATTTATATAACTCATTTACACGCAACCTATTAATCTGTGAAGTTTCAGATATTGGTGGAAACACCAATCTCTGACTCACGGAAGCTCATTTAATTACATAGTAAATTATCGGTTGAAAAATCGTTGATTCACTATTAACTTACCACCAAACAAGTTTCCATCACAATCCCTCGAAGAAAAAATTGAAGAATTGGAACGCAAAGTGTTAGTAATTCCGGGAACCTCTAAGAAGATTCAAGCAAGCTCCGAAAAGAAAAGGTAATGGAAAGAAGCAAAGACGGAATTCGACCTCAGCGAAGACCCTCACCAACAAATTCAGGAAGATGGAGAAATATTTCAATTAGGCTATTTAGCCTTTTTCTGCAACAGAACAGGAGAAGACGTATCAAGAGGAAGAAGAAATGAGCGCGGAAATGATACCAGATAGACATTGTATTATAATTCTGATATTGATTATGATTTTCATGGTGAATTAATAAATTTTGTAGTAGTATTTTGTAGTTTTATTTTATTGTTTTTAAAATTAGAAAATCTCAAATGTTTGAGAGGGCCAATGAAGAGTCCACATTGTAAAAATATTAAAATAAAGATAAAAGTAAATAGCTAAGGAAAAAAGATAAGTTTAAAGATAGAGAAAATAAAATTTATTTTACTTAAAATAAATAATAAAGTGGAAAAACTAATTTTAAAATTAAATTATTGATAAGAAAAATAATTATTTGAATAAATAAAGAAAATAAGGAATCTTAAATTATTATTAGTAAATGGTAATTTGTTTAAATGAATTAAATAATTATTTAAGAAGGCAATTTTCCAAGAAAGTAATTATCGATCAATATCTGGTGACATTGATCCAAATGTAGGAGTTGACTATACATGTCAACTCGGGTTAGAGAAATATGCTGCAAGTGGTGCGAGCACAATAACAGTATTTAAAGGCGGACTTGTGGTGAAAAACTCACAATTAACTGGAACCAAAGCACAAGCCAGACAGAAGAGAATTTTGCAGTCAGAACAGAAACTAAGAAAATTGTCTCAGTCAGAACAGGATTTCCGAACAAATTTTCAAAAGAAGAGAATTTCAAGATTAATTTCAATCAGATCGAGATTTAGAAGCAAGAAGTTACCAGATTTAGAATTCAGACAAAATTTACGTCACGGTGAAAAGAAACAGTTACTAGGAGCAGGTTATATTTTTATTAATATTGAGTATTCGTGGACAGTGCTTCCTGAATATCGGTATTAGTATAAAGTAATTGTATAGAGCGTCTGTAATCCGTTACGCACGCTGGTATTTTGTAGTATCGGCAAGGAGTAGTTCCTTGGCCAGTAATCCAATATGGTGAAAAAGACTAAATCCGTATTTGTAAACAGAACTTTATTGGGAGCTAGGCCCTTGGTGTAACTAATCAAAGTTGTAAATATAGTTATAGAAATATAACGTAGTGTGCAACTTTGTTTTGATTTTGGAGTTAGGTTATTACGAGGATTGATGAGCTCCACACTCGGTTGACCCAACAAAAAAATAATTGGTAGCAAAATTGATATAATGATTGGGGCTTTTTTGAGCATAATGATTAATAATAGAGAATGCTCGCTCGTTACAATAATAATTAATTGACAATTAATAAATTAATAATTAATTGATATAATAAACATAAACAATAATAATAATAATAATAATAATAATAATAACAAAAATAATAATAATAATAATAATCGTAATAATAATAATGATAATAATAATAATAATAATAATGATAATAATAATAATAATAAAAATAAT
>JBBMOY010814425.1:0-11252 GCA_037951405.1 Platydemus manokwari
AAATATCTAAACTAATTAAGCATTTGTCAATAATCATTATCAACCTTTAATAAAATTGATAACATTTAATGAAAATTGTAAAAATAATACGTTTTTTATGTTGATATTTGTAAAACTTTTTAATTTTAAGAGGTCATTGGAATGAGAAATTTTTATTAGATCTTAGAAAATCAATAAAATATTAGAAATCAGTTTAGATACCCTGTCGTTGAAGACTGTATTGATGGATGTCAAATAAAATGTTTTGAAATTTATACTTTTATATTAACATTTATAAATTTAAGTTAGTTAACACCTTATCATATGTATCTACGTTGTTGTACATAAATGATGTGGTGATGTGGTTCCTTGGAGTATATGAAAAACATGTGATAAATTATGATTCTTTATAAATGCAGCCAATGTTTTGAAAGATCTTAACATACTTAATTCCTCATTGAAGAGTTAATTTTTTTGGATTATTTTATATAATTCTTATTCATATAATAGACGTTTCATTTGAATTCACTCCGCAATATCCAAAATTATATTTATCTATTAGATAATGATACTAAAACTATATTGATATTGTTAAAATTTAATGAGCCATCGACAATTATATCATTTTATTTTCTCTTGTTATTAATTTACGAAATTTATTTCAATTTATAAATTCAATTATGTCATTCCAAAACAATTTAAATATCAACATAGTGAAATTCTCTTTAATTTATCTAACGGGTATTATACTATGAAATTAAAAATCGTTCTAATGTAAACACAAAGATAATATTAAGATTATTCGACAATTATTGAGGTCGAAATAATTCGATTTTCATTGAATTTTGTATGTTAATTTATCAAAATGTATGAGTTAGAATAACATAAATGTGTATAATTCAAATATTCTATTGAATTTTCTTAGATATAATTTCATCTCATTTTAACATATCCATGTATAGAACGAATAGGAATTATTTCGTTTTATAACATACAAATCTGTACATTTGTGAAGAGAAATTATTCAAGAAAATACAGTTAAACTACGTTAATATCTCTTTTGAAAATCCATTCAACATTTATTATTGATTACTAGCAATTTATTTCGTTCAGTATCACAGAAGTATTTTATAATAGAGTTATAAAATCTAGGATTCATTTTATCAAGAAATTCTTAATTTTCTAATTTATTAAATCAGAATTCAAAAATCCTCAGAATGGTAATCAATCGATAGATGTAAATTCCTTATCAGTTGGACAAAATGAATATTTTAATTTGAAGCCTTCTTATGGTAGCTGGAGTGCAGCTAGCAAGGAAAAAGATTTGACGGAATGGCAAAACGTAGATAGGTATTAGATTTGAATTTAAAACATTAAAGATGTGAATTATATTAATAGAAAACGTGGCAACAAATGTCCTATATTTCCCTGTAAAAATAGTAATAAGACTAAATCTAGACCAAACAAACAATTGGATGATTCTCCAAGAAAGAAACCTACCAGCAGCAAATTTGAACTGCTTATGAATCAAGATGATGCAAATGATAATAGCTTGCCTTCAAGTTCACCTGTCAGGGATCCTTCACCATATGAAAATAAAAGTGAAGATGATATGGTATCCATGGACAGAGATGAATTATTAGATAATCTTTTACAAAATAAACATCTTAATGTTAGTGAACTGTCTTAGAAATAATTTATTAGCTTTTTCAGGTTAACGCTTGGTGTAATCAGAAAGATATAAGTGATCTGATCTGTTATTGGTTAGACAGAATAATGGAAAAGGATAAAGCTTCACGCAACTTAGTTGGAGATGAACTCGCAGATCTCATTGCTTGTGACAAATTGTCGAAAGATGACTTAATTGATGGGTAATTATTATGCATTATTACTATTTCCTTTCGAAACTTTATAAAATATTTTTATGCAAACTCTAGAAATAACTTATACAGTGATATGAAACGAGAAATCAATTATTAAATTCAGAAATAATTTTAATAGATGTTAATATAGCCAAATCTACGAATAGGAAAGCTTTTAATATTTTTCTGGTGAATAGAAAATGAACAATTATACTGGAGTCAACAATTGGATCTGATACATTTATACAGTAGTATTGGATGAATTTAAAATTCAAGGAGATTTGAATTAAGGAATATCTACATCTGAATTAATTATTTCATATCATATTTAATATTTATATCACTTTAAAATCAATTATAAATTCGTTAAAAGCAAAACATCAAAGGGTTTGTTCTTAAATATCTTTAATTAAGAAGTAATTTTCTTATTTTGAATGTTATCTATATATGTATTTCCACATTTCCTATAGGTGTCATTTAAATAGTGCAATTAAATAATTAATTGAACTCCTCACAATGACCATAAAAACACCATCATATTTAAATAATTTCATGGCATGTTTATATTGTTTTCGATTAGTATAACAGCTGAAGATTAATTATGCGGCTCAAAATGTTTTCCAAAATAAAAATAAAATATTAATGGATTAAAGGTAAGTATTTCATTTTACTATGTGACCATGTTTATTGAAATCATATTTTGATGTTATATTTTCAATTAGTTATTTAATGATCTTAAATCTGATTCACTGAAGTTTCTTTTACCTGCTAGTTTTATTTCAAATTTAATTTCTATTAAAAATTATTTCATTTTATGGGTTATCTTTATAGAAACAATGGATATTATTTTACTTTTGATAATATACATGCTTTTCATCAATTAAATGTAAAAAATCAAATAAACGTCCAATTTCGGGCAATGGAAGGAGGACCGATTGATAATACTAGACACATTATACATACATACATATATTTGTCTGTGTGTGAAGAGATCTGTGCGCATTTATCCATCATGTTTACTTACATGAATAATGATAAAAATATATTGTATTTTTAGAGTAATATTTTTAACACACACACACATATATATATGGTGTATTATTTATTTATTAATAAAATTTTCATTTTTCTTTAGATTGACACAATTTTTCGAATTAATCCATGATCTAATTACCGATATTCCAAAAATTTGGTCTTTCTTAAGTGAATTTCTCGAACGTTTTATTCGTCAGCAGGAAAATTTTGCAGAATTTTTCAAGTCTCTTTTTGAAAAACGTTTACCCAACAAAGAAATTTCTGAATGCTTAATTATGATTCTCAAATATGCTTCTGAACGGTTAGGTGAAAATTATATCAAGGATTATATGGACAACCATATACAATGTTTGATGGATTTGATATTTAGTCAGAAAGACATTTTCGAGCAACTCCAATCAAAAGTCGATTTAACTTTTATGATTAAACCTGACTTTGCCTTGTCAGATAATAAATATTCAGATTCGTTCAAATCACAATTAATCTCGTCGTTTCAACATGATGACCCAGAAGTCATTTTCACTTTGCTTGATTCCAAATTTACTATATCGGAAATGCAAACAGTAGAATGCGTTGATTTTATTGCCAATTGTTTATTTTCTTTTATTTGTGGTAATTTATTTTTATCACTTTATCGAATAATTTAATATTGATTTTAATCTTTCTAATTCTATTCGTAGAAATTTTCAAATATTTTGTTAATCTAATAATTCCTTAATTACTAGAAGATTGTTCAATTTCCCATTATGATAGATGAATTATATTATAAAAATATACGATGGATTAAAAATTGTAGCACTCAGATTTCGTAAATGAACGGTGTAACTTTTTCATATTTAAACAATGCGGCATTCCCGTAGATAATTACGCGGAAACTAATTCCAATTATTTCCTATAAGCACCGTATCATTTCTGTTAAAAGATAATTGTAGTGTAATTAATCGCTGAAGGTTCTTATATAAATTGCTTCTGGCTTGTATTTTAGCATAAATAACGTTTATAAATATTTCAAATTAATTTAAATAATTTTCTGATATGCAAATAATTGTATTTCTAGGTTCACTTTTGAGTCAATTAATATCAAAAGACATTTAATGAAAAATTACATGTTAAAAATCAGTTATTTAATCTAATAATTAATACTCCACTGATTTCATATTTATTAAGGATAATAAAAGATATATTGTCTTTTCACGTAAAATTCTGATAGATATAATTTTACCACCAAATATTTTTGATAAATGAGTTGAAATTTGTCATAATTCATAAAAAATTGCTTTTTGTACCAGAATAGATAATCTGTTTTATTTAGAGAGGATTTTTATAATGATATTTCATCTATTTTTGATTATCGTTTTTATTTGTCCAAAAATTATCACTCATCACTATTATTATGTCAAATTAACAAGATTTGTTATATTATTATTAAAATTTTCGAAAGTTCTTAAAGTCCTTTATGATTATGATAATTTATTAGTTCTCAAGATATTCATTGTTTTTATTTACAGGTTTTTCAGAAGATACTGATGTCATTAATTTTATAGTTGATAAACAAACGGTTTTTATTCGTTTGACTCAAGGCAATCAAGAGTTTGAATCACAATTTTTGTCAGTTCTTTCTAGTTTTGCAAATCGTCTTTCTAAGAAAGGTTTGTTATTTTTCTTTATTAAATAAATATCCATTCTTATCCTTAAAATATTTTTCTATTGAAAAGTCTTGGATAACCAGATTTACTTTTCAGTGTTTATGTGATATTTTATTAACAAGACTATGATGACATTTAAGATCTCTAACGATTATTTTAAAAATATTTTTTATTTTTATTTTAGGTTAATAGTTTTACATTTTTATGATGCGGCTTCTTTGACATAATTGGGGCAATTATTTTTATTAGTAAAGCACGCAATCCGAGTTACTTTAATATAAATGTATATCAATAAGATAACTTAAAGAATGTTGTACATGTCTATATGAATCTGGAATACCATAAATAAAAGATCATTCTGAAAATCGGTTCTGTAAAAAGAATTATTTCAATCTGATATATTTCAATAATTCGAATAAATATTTTCAAGTAGAAAATTTTTGAAAAAGCATTGATATGTGCTTATGAAGTTTCTCTTAAAATGACAAGCTGGATATTTGACACATTGAACCTTATTTTTAAAATTAAAAAAATCAATTACTAAATAATAACATTCTCTAGCTATTTGTATATTGATTCAATGATTCGCACTTTATTATCGATTAAATTAATGCAAAATAAAAGTGAAAGAATTAACGGTTGAAACATCTTAACTAAAGAGATAATAGATAAAAATATCGAATCATATAATTGGTCTGGAAAAGGAAAATGTTAAACTGTAATTCATATTTAGCTAAAGTTATACAAATGATTATGAAAGAAATAGATCAGATAAAACAAAGATCGTTGAAATAGTTTTGAATTGATTAAATGAAATTGAGGAAATTTTAAAATTAACAAAATTAAATGTCAAGATATTGTTTCATTTCTTTGCTTTCTTTCACTGCTTTTTATAATAATATGACATATTTTTGTTATCTTACTCGCTCTACTAACTCTGTAACCTAAATTTTATAATTGTATCCTTTAACTTTTAGCTATTATAATTTATAATATTTCTGTGAAATTGAAATTTTCAAAATCTTTACTAGATTTTGAATGGATTTGAAGAACTCAAACAAAGAAGAGTCTCACTTGGGAATTTTAAATGTTCTTTTGATGACTATCGTTAAAATATTACAGATTTGTTTTGCATTTCTTATGCGACCTTTGATTCATGAATTTTTAACATTATAATTATTAATTAATTATAATATTTGTATTGAAATGGTCTTTTTTCGTGGGAGTAGAATTGCAGAGGAAATGTTAACATGAATTAAACCAATTGAATATTAATTTCTGTTTAAGTATTTTTAATATATTGTTCAATACTTGTATCAAATGTTTATTAAAGTTTTATATTAATTCTCATATTATTTATAATTGAAAAATATGCCCAATTAGTCCATCAGACATCATTAAGGTCATCTAAAATTTACTTGAGCAAAATTAAAATTTATTTTAAAAATTTTCAAGTGTAAATTGGATATCTTAGTTATGCCACAGGATATCAGTTGATTTTTTTTTCTTACATTAAGATCTTTTTATCACCACATATGATCTAATAAGGTACCATGATTTGAGAACTATAACTGCAAATTATTTATTCGTTTTATGTTAACAGTTTAAAATTATTTTAAAAAATTGATTCGTTATTTGTTTTGTTCAGAATTATTACTGACAGTCATCAAAAATTTAAGCGGCAACAAATTAATATCAATGGATGCATTTTTTAATTTTATTGAAAGTACTGAAGAGAATGATATAAGTGATCCAAATTCCGATCTTATGGTCGAAGCAATCAGATCTACTCTGCAAAATGACCGGCGGTAGCAATATACTCATGACAAACTTTTATTAATCTTCCACTTGTTAATTGTGATTATATTCTATGGTGGAAATGACTTTTAGTTATTGCGTTTTCAATCATTTCTTTATGAATTATTGAGGAAATTTTTATTTTGAACAATATACTTACAATAATAATATGTGCCGTTTGATAATTCAACACGTCCATTACCAACAGATGTGTATCACGATATTAATAACTTCTCCTTTATCAACTACATCTACATTTATAGCGGTTGTACCTTATTATTCTATTATGTTGTGCTTTTAATTATTTTTGGTAATTTATTATTTTTATCATTCCACTCTTCATATTTAATGTAAAAATAATTTCTGTGCTAAAAGGGTTTGATATTATTTATGCATTTGAAATTTGGTTCTTTGGTTCAGATTAACATGAATATTTATGGCTTTGTTGTTGGGTTTCTGTCACATTTGTATGAGGTGTTTCAAATACAGCATTAGATTGGTATTTTTGTATATTATATCCATATTTCAAAAGCTATCAATCTTTGGAGTCATGGTGGGTTTTTTGTTATTTGAGAAAAATATTTTTCGGAGTAATGAATAACCACTGTTTATTCATTCATTTCTCACGTTATTAGGTATGATAATTCGCTTAGATTGTCTGTTCATCGCTCAGTGTTGCTTTTCTTGTGTTTCAGATGTACGATGAAAATGATAATAAATAAAAGAATTTGGAATTTATGATGATATAAATTGAAGAAAATAATTATATTACATTAAAATTGAAAATTTTGTAGATTTGTAATTTTTTGTCTTGTACTATCAATTTATAACTCTGCCTAGTTATTGAAGGTAGGTTGAAAAGTTTGCTGTTAGTTCAGAATATCAATTAAATATAATTCTGTTTTACCGGATACGAAGTGAACGATATCGAAACGTATGAAAAAAGACCAAATTATTTGAAATTGTAAAACAAGTTTTCTATTTTTATCAGTTTATGAGTTAATTTATTTTATGGCCAAATTCATAAAAAATTCGTTTGATTTCGAGTGTGTGATACTAAGTTTCATTTTGTGAATTATATCGCCCATTATTTTCAATGCATTGTCCTTGGTTTTGTTTTGAAGTATAAGTATATTATCTAATTGAAATTTATTTTATCTAAATTATAATTGAAGAACTTTACCAAACTCTAAAGCTTTGATTTCCTTGATATTTCCAGGATACTATAGTTTAAAATTTATGTTTGAATTCGTTAAAAAATATTTTTGCCACGCTTAAGATACGAATTGTGACAATATTTTATAATTTTCAAAACTTTGAATATCATATTTCGAAACACACTTTAGTCAATACATAGGCTAAACAAAAAACTAATTTTTAATTGAAAAATAAATATGATTATATGAATATGCAATTATTAAATTGAAGAGCTTAAGAATTAGTCAAATTAATTATAGAATTAAAAATAATGATGAAATAAAGTTCATTCAAATATTTCAGCGTCACGTTCAAAAATATTAAAATACATTAAGCGTCGGTACAAATTTTCCTAGAATATATACCTATTACTTGTTCGTAGAATTTAAAAAGTATCCGTGTATGAATTTTTAAAATGAACTTTCGAAAATTGGTTCATTTCACTTTTGCGACTTGTGTTAAGTAAAGATGAACTCATACAAAAGAAAATTGATTTTTGCACCGTGGAACACTTCGACACTTTAGGCATATGCATACCTATATAACCTTACTATCATAACAACCAGCAAATCAGAGAGGACTTAGATGTATTGGGTTGTGTATGATGTTTTTTTGCTGTTTGTGTCCAACTCAACAGCGTGAGTTCTCTATATCAGTTTTTAATATAAGAATCAATAAACTACACATACAAATAAAAATTTTCATTTAATTATAATAAACACAAAATTCCAATAGTAAGTTGGCTCACAATTTAAGTCAATCAATATTTTATTAAACAAATTGGTGCGTTTTTTCTCAGCGTGAAGGTGAGAACTTACCTTGATTCCTTATTATTTTATTATAAAGTTAGTAATATATACTCCAAACGCACATCCTTTAGAGTGGTTCAGATTTTAAATATTTATTTATTTATAAATTAAACAATTAATTGTGGTTGTTTACCTATTATCTTTATTAGCTTGCCAAATCAAATTATTGATTAAACCAGTTTTCGTTCCAAATTAGTTTTCCAAGTCACTACTGATTAGGATTTCAAACCTTCAGATTTTTTATAGTGTATTGTGATGGAAATCCTGACTACAAAGACTGATCCATACTACTACTATTATTAAATTTACATAAAATAATAAATTTCAAAAAAATAACAAATTTCAGACATTTATAAAATCTTGAAAACCAAAAAATAATTTTCTTATTAAAAAACTGTACTTAAAGATGCCGGAACAAAAATGCCAAATTTGCGACTTAACGTTTAAAACGATTCAGGCTAAAAAAGCCTATGAAAATTCAAAAAATCATATAGCGAAATTTCACACTTCTATCATTAACAATAATTATCTATGTTGCGGTTCCGAGAAAAACAGACTTAAAGACAATGCATGTTTGATATCGATGTATATTTGTATAACCTTTTTATTAATATATAAATAATGGGATGTGCAAAATATTAATTTACCTTTTTTATTTTTATTTTTTATTCCTGTTAAAAGAATAACGAATAATATTAATTGGAAAAGTTTTAGTCTTTAATAATAACAATATTTAACCAAAATAGTTTTAAAGAAATTCTAGTTGTAAATTGAAATATTAAGTTTAAATATTAAATATTTCGATGAAAGGTAAAAATCCTTTTATCATAATTTAATATGATAATAATTTAGAATTAAATTTGGAATAAATTGATAAAGTAGGATAAATTAAAATGAAAATATTTAAATCATTTTCATTTTTCAACTTAGCGACTAAAAAATCCAATTATTTAAACCCTTATTTTTCGTGAATTTCCCGATATTACTCTTACAATAAAATAAAATGGTAACAATTAAACCCGTATGGCAACCAATGCAGAGAAGGAAATTCTTTTGAATTGTGAAAATTCATCACAATAAAGAATTTAAGCAACCCGCATATTTTATTCAACCCGAATAAAACCTCATTGTCACCGAAGTCATATATAAGGCAGTTGAAACTTCATATGCCTTTCCCCAAAAATTATTCTGAAACCACTAGAGCAGTGCGTGGTGAAAATTCGTGAAGATAGAAGACTCGAAGTTAATTATCGCCGTCGAAGCCGCCAATTTCTCTGCAGCCGTTGTTCCAGCATATGCCCTATATTGACTATAGGAAGAGTATGGAATAATACTAGCGATTTTCCGAAGTAAAGATCATGTAAGAGTAATTGATTGTAAAATCATTGTATTTTTGCACATCAAATTATCCCATAGTTAATTGTATACTGTAGTAATTTATAATCATAAGTGTATATTGTAGTAATTCATAACCATAGTCGTATAGTAGTACCGTATAAGTAGTAATTTATAATCACCTAGTTGTATATCTGTAGTAACAATACAAATTTCCTAAAACACAATTTGAATTGGCTTTTAGAATTAATATAAGGTATCACAATTTCATAGTAGTGACGATCATTGTCATATATCACCTTTTTAAAGTTATTGGGAATAATTTTGATTGATTTAAGGAGACTGATTTAAAATACAAAAGAGACTGATTCAAAATACGAGTGAGGACCGAGAAAAAAGCGAATTGTATTAAAATTAGTAGGATTAAGTTAAAGTTAAACTATCAAAATCGATTATTACGCCGATCCACTTATCGTCATATAAGAAGTGATCGTCGAGGCGAAAGAACATCAATTTTTAAATTATTATTTGTTATTACATATACATCGAAAAATACAGGTTTACATCGATAATTAAGGAAGGACTTGGGAATTACAGGGTTCAAGAAAAATATTTTAGACAAATTTAAAAATGATCAAATCACAAAATGTAAATATTTACAAATATCAGTGGTCGAACTCCTCATCAATGTCCATTCGTTTGTGGAGCTCCCACTACCTGAAAGTTTCGATCTTTCCATCATCTGGGATTGCCAGTTCTGTCTTGATTTTGTTGTTTATTTTTTATTTTCTGGCTTATTTCTGCGATAAACTACTCATTTCAGTCTTCATCTAATTCGATCCATTCGTTGGTATTTGGGGCACTTTTCCAACAATTCTTTTAAAAGTCACTAATGAAATTTCGAACGTTGTTTTGTCATCTTTCAAGTATGAGGTTCTTATAAAATTAAGGAACCTCAAGATCAGCCAGATAGGACCCAAGGTCAAAAGCAAAAAATTATTTCAAAATCTATTTTTAGTAACCACATCTGTGCTAAAAATAGTGTAGGTCGATTTAACAACTCAAGTATCTAAAACAGTAGGGTTTTGCTAAATTTAGGCAGGAGGGCTAGAGAACTTCTAAATTAAGAAACAAGAGAGGTCAAAAAATCAACACACTGATATGACGCATGCGACCTACAAAATCAGTATATAATAGCAAGCAAATTCAGTTTGATTGCACTTCATCATACGCAGTTAATTGATTGAACAGACGATTACAAAATTATTCTGACGAAGCATTCAACAAACTATTACCAATTTTATTATTCTGAAGAAACATTTATTTTACGAAGCATTCAACGAACGATTACCAATTTATTATTATTACAACGAAACCTTATTGGCAAAACATTCAAACGAATAGTTTGTTACGTTCGGGCCTTATTGATTTATTTGTTTTAATAAGCTTAATCCTATTGAATATCACTACTGTCTTAATCTACAGTCTCTAAGAGTTCTTGATTAAGGCCACAGACGTAATTTACCTTATATTGATGTTCTTTCACCTCGCACAGCCTTATTGTATGATGACAATAGGTGTGGCAGTAGCGA
>JBBMOY010815536.1:0-11251 GCA_037951405.1 Platydemus manokwari
CCGTTTTAATCATAAGTTCTCTGATCTATGTGCCCATGGTCATAATCACTCAACTCCTATAGTAAAAGCAAATGTTATCTGTAATTATAATAAATCATGTATCCATACCAAATGTCTGTGGTATGAATAATAATTCCAGAAACTTTGTGGATGTCCAACTCCCCAAGAAAGTGCTCGAGAGGGAGAAGAATAAAATTTTAGTGTTCAGACTGACAATTATAAATATCCCATCACCGCTGCACTAAAATCTGATCGACAGTTGCTAATTTCTACTATTCCTGAGATGCCAGTAATGAATATCTTTACAGCTTGCTCTAACTCGAAGGTTTGGTGTTGTTTGTGTCAAAACAGAAAGAAATCTTTTGTCATACCCTGTACTACCAATATTACAGCGGTAGGTAAAAACTTTGCTGCAATTCATAATCTGACAGATATTAATGATTTTGGAATAGCTTGTCATTGTGGTTTTGTAGGCAATATTGTTATTTTCAAGTGGCATTATAATTCACATAATGCTAATACCCCAGTAGAATCTTGTGAATCTTTGGCTTTAAATGACGAAAAATTGATGTCATTACAATTAGGGGAAGACGATCTTACTTCACAATGACTAAGCACGCCAGCGATTGAAGGTTATATCCGTATTCGATTGTCTGGTAGAAAAAGTAGAATTTTCATTCCTCATCTTCCTGCTATAGCTATTGCCCGCTGTAAGCCGGATTTATTCTATGATTTGTTCCAGTTTCGGATATTAGCAATTTCATCGATAGTACCTTAGCTGATACATTGGTAAAACAATGATTGGCTTGCCTTTATTGCCAATGTTGGTAAACATAAATCTTTCCTAATCGATCCAGCAAGGAGTGAGTTATCAGAAGAACAAGTATTTCTATGAGACGAACTTAAACGGATCTTGGAGCATTTCCTTGCTCCAAGACTTGGTATCGCTTTCTCAATAAGTTTAATTGACAATGTTCCGAGACAATTCGCTTCATTTGATTGCGCTCTCTTTGTTATCAGGTATATGATAGACTATTCTGAAAATTGTAGTTTCTCATCTCCAGTTTCGAACTTTAGATCTCAGATAAACTCTTGTCTGAGAGACTTATTAAATAGGAAACGTGAAATTTGAAAAAATTCGTATATCGTCGTCTGGTATTCACTCTCTCTTCACTGATGCGATGATGTTGATGGATGACATTGATGTAAATTTGACTAAAGTCCTTAAATTTGGTAAAAAGGCAATATCTGGTGTATATCCTGATAGATTTCGATCCAAGATTAGGTATATGTCAGATGAAAAAGTAGAATCTTCTAGATCTATTTTAAGTTAATGAAATAGTATATAGTGATGTTGAAGAAAATAATAAAGAGGTTATTACCTTCTTCTACTCCAACATCTCTACCATCTGTTGAAGATATTACCTCTCATTTTACACATCAATCTTCACCGCCTCTTTCTAATTTGAATATCGACGTTCCGCATTCAGAAGACCTTTTCACAAATGATCCAATTTCAGGGCATGTACCGGATCAATGGAAACAATTTAAGACTACTCTTATATTGAAACCACTGAAGAGTGGGCAAGCACACTTAGTGTCACCTTGGCTACCAATTGCGCTAATAAACACGTCATATAGATTGTTTAGAAAATAATATTATTAACATTCGTATGCTCCGTTGGATTACTAGTGGAGATTTAATCTCTGGGAATCAAAAAGCATTTTTGTCTGAAGATGGTTGTGCTGAGCACAATGTATGCCTTCAATCCATTTACGAATCTTGTAAAATATCAAGGGCAAATTGCTATTTCCTTTAGTTAGAACTTAAGGAAGCATTTCTAAGCTTATTTCATGAGTTAATTTGGTTGACTCTGGAAAAGCTGGGTTGTGCATCCAGCACAATCAATCTTCAGAGGAATTTCCATAGTGACGTGAGTACTACATATCGCTGTGAAAATATAATCACTCCTTCTATTGATTTGGTTAAATGTGTTAAACAAGGTTTCTCAGAGAGGTCAGTATTCTATCTCTTTCCTCTCCACACAAGAGACAAATGGATGGTAAGCTCAGGGTACTCGAGTTCGATGAAAATATCAGACAGTTTTAGATTTGCACCTGTGACCTTCCAAAATGTTCAATTAAAGAATCATTTAAATTCAGATTTAGAAAATATAATTCTCTTATTCTGAAATCTGTCCCATATTTCTGGCCATTTTTTACTGACTCAAATAGGTAACTCTATCACGAAATAAAATTTACCACATGATTGCACAATTGAAAAATAGTGCTTGTCTATCATCAATGCGACCTGGAACTCTTTTCTCTTATTTGATACCATTCAGTATTTTATTCAGATGATTATTTCAATCAACAGCATTTATTTGTGAGATAACCTGACTGAATTTAGTAAATTTCGTACACAGAAACACTGGTGCTTCGATTATGTTATAACCAAGATGGAGCTTTGGTAATAATTCATTTTTTAAAATATAGTTTATGGATCTCTTGACTCCACTTGTCGTAAGGTATTCCAGCTCGATAAACAGTCTTTTCAAGTTCATGAAGATTATTGAGCACACTGTAGTGACTGATTTAATGAAAGTGTTTACACATTTGTTAGCCAGAGGTTTTGTGACTCGACACGACCTAGAGGTGGAATCCTCGTTAATCAGTTCTTGAATCTCCTTTTTTGATTGGCCTTCTCTTAAGTCTAAGAATTTTGGTATCAGTAGGTTTGGACATAACCCATCAAATTGGCTGAACTTTTCCTACATTAATCGGTTTTGCCATGACCACAATGTTGACTTTAATTTTCGAGTTAACATTGTTTAGGAACGGATTTCACGATTTTGCAACATTTTTTCAGTTATAGAGTTTTTGGGTCGTGTCCTTGCATCGGAAGCAAATGATCCTTATCATCCTTCTGTTCTGATTTTTCCCCAACTACGTAATTTTATTGTCATTGTTTTTACTGCAATTTGCCAGAGTAATCACTTTTTAAATCCCTTTCTCTATACATTAAATTATCATTATTTTAATAATTACTGGGTTAGATATAAAAGATCGTCTTTTATATTTGGTGAGGTCTCTTATAATTGTTTTGAAGGATCTCCAGCATTTATTGATTTATGATAAACGCATTACAGCTCAAATATAATGTTGTAGATACCATGGACCTGGAGCAGTTTGTGATTAAAAAATAGTATCAAATTTAATTTTGTTATCTCTAAATTATTTTAAGTATTTTATAAATCACATTAGAAATTCATGGAAGAGATTCACTCTTTTTCTTTATCTTGTCTATAATATTTAAATTAATTCTCAAACGATTTTTAAGATACATTTTACAGATAATATAGTGCATATAGAACAATGATATAATGAAACTCATGTAAGCTTATTGTTATTGTTAACATTTGATTTTAATCACTAGAAAATATAACAACCTACATTTATACGGGAAACGGTAAAGTACTCAATTATATTCTGATAAATAATCAATCGCTCTGTCTTTAAGTTATAACAATGATGAATATAAATGATGAATTATTAAATAGTTAAAAACAGAACATAATTTGAATTTTTGATAATTAAATTAATAATTTTTTATTTACAAACATTTTGACACCTCTAAAATTCAGTTTTTAACGCATTACATTAAACTTTATATGTATATAATTTTCATTCAAACATGCCATTGGTATAACTTTAAGCCTATTTGGAATTTAAAAGTATTTCGGAACTTGTGTTTATAATTTAAAGATATTATTGTTTCTCAATATTTTTTAGTTTCAATAACTTTCATTACTATTAGACGATTTCCATAAAAATACAAAACAGGCTGCATTTTTTATTTAATTTTGACAATAATTAATTAAAATTAAATTAATTAAATATTAATATATTAATAATTTTAATAGTAATTTCCTATATTTTGTTTAGTTATACTATTTTAATTGACGTAACCGAAATTTGTCTTATTCGTATTGGTAGAAGTCCTGTAATGTTTGCTCTAGGTATTTTGACATAATTTCTTGATTCTAATTATTCTTTTTTAAACATTTAGGATTTACCTTAGTACTATCGTCCATTTTAATAACACATGCTGTTAGACAAAGTCATTTAACAACACTTGATAAAGAAACCTTGAAAACAGTTTTTAATTCGGGATTTTCAAAAGGATTCAACGATGTTCAATCTATTGCTTTATCAGTTAAAGGATATGCATTACTGGAAGAAAACTTTGACAGCGAAAAGGATGCATGTAATTTATTTAAAACAACGTTTATGAATTCCGAAAAAATTTCTGATTTATATTCATCGGTATATGGTGGGTCTTTACTAAAAAAAGAAAAATGCGTCTTTGATACTCTAAAACCAAAGAAAGCGCTCACTGAACTTGAGAAAATAACAAATATTGAAAGTCTATTTAAAACAGTTCAAACGTTAAATTTATTAAAACTTGAGGTTAACGTTGATGTAATAAAAAAATTGCTAGAAGGATTCTTAAAAAAAGATTCTTCTGCGCTAAATCAGGCATATGGTAATTACATTGCTTCTCAAATATTTACAAATAAGACTGATTTGAAGAAATATTTTGTGGAGATTGAGGATACAATTCAACAAGCCGATGAAGCTGATAATAGCTATATGTATTATGATGATGGGATTTTTGCAACATCCTTTATCATTAATAGTATATTTGAATTATCTGAAAAGTATGACGAATCACCACAAATTTCTATGGATAAATTAGTTAAATTTTCCAACTTTTTATTATCACGGCGATATACATATCAGTTAAAAGCTGCTGTTGAATTAACTGCTGCCATAAAATCTTTGTCGAAAAATAAATACACTGTTCCGTTGATTGCATCTTTGGTCGATGATGTCATTGTTTATCGAACTCAACCTAAAGTCAAAATATTGATTACAAATCTATGGGGTGATCGAATCAATAATGCCAAGATCGTTGCAGAAACGATAAAGAATATTCAAACTGCAGTTACTGTTTTGACAAAGAAACCAGTTGATTTTGAATCTAAATCTGAAAATTACGAATTAGACCTATCCACATCCCAAGAACAATTGGCTAAAGGTTTTTATTCCATCAAACTCGACGTAAAGGTGAACGAAACGCGATTTGGTGCAGGAATCAATCCAACATTAACAACGAAGATTGTATCCGATGTAACTATTGACAACGTCGAGTTAACAATCAAGGAACGAGATCAAATTACTGGAGTTCTCAATTATAAGCTGACAATGGGTTCCATTCTCAGTGATAAATTAAATATGAATTGGCATCATAGATTGGATATGAAATTCACCGTTAGAGATAATGAGAAAAACTTTAGAGCTCATCAAGTTTTTGTTAAAATGACACATTATAATACGAAACAAGAAATTATTTTTGTCGTTGAACCAGACCGAAATGATATTTATAAATTCACTTTGGTATGGCTTTTGTTCATATTTTTATTGGTTTTATTTGTAAATTTTCCCTTGTTAAGGATTTGGAGAAATCTAACAAAGACTTTGACAATTTATCTGGCGATTACAAAATGGAGCTCATAGTTGGAGATGCCGTCATTAGAACGCCAGGAAATTGGATTTTTGTAATTATTTTAACATTTCAATGTAAAGTATTTGTGATGATTGCATTCATTTAAGGCCAATATTAAACTTGATATGCCAAGCACTCCATCGACTGAAAACACTGGTGAGAGTCGTCGAACTGTTGCTGGATCGAAAAGATCAGTTGTCAATCCACGAATCGGTCATGGGCCAACTGTTGCTAAACCGCAAATATTTCACATGTTTAAACCAGCTGAGAAAAGAGGTGGTCAATTAATATCAACTATTTTCACGATATTATGCATTGTGCCCCCATTTGTCATTATGATCATTTTGGTATTATTTTTAATATTTTGATTTATTCATGTTTATTTGGATATATTTTCTTTTAGTGGACCTTTTTAGGTGTTAACGTTTCCAATTTTAAATTAGCTTTGAGCCCGCTCATGTTTCACCTTGGTATATTAGGTAAAGAAATTGATGATTTTCTATTATTAATTGTTAAAATAATTTCCATTTAGGCATATTTGGCTTATATTATTGCTATTGGAGCTATTTAAATATGTTTACCACTCTCAAATATATGATTCCACTTGGTTGTTTCACTGCATTCTTTGGTAATCGTGTCTTGAGGCAAATTGCGGCCAAAAGGTACTTTTAATTTGGATTGTTTTTTCTTGACTTTAATCCATCTTTATTTCAGGAAAGAAGCTTAAAATAAAACAATTTATTGATTATTTGTAGTTGTTTTTTTAATTATGTTGGAATAAAGAATATTTCTTGTATATTTTAATCCCGATTGGTTGTCAGAAAATAATTATTTGTATTTGGATTTATAATATAAAATGTGATGGCACATTGTGAATGCATCGTGTAAGAAATAGTCGAATCAACGATTTTCCTTACAATGATTGTTACATGCTACCTTGGTAAATCCCAAGTCGATGAATGACTGGTTAACAAAAATTCTTTTACAAAGTACGAAAGTGTTGGTAATCATTTAAAACAACAAGCGCCTTTTGATAAATCCGCAAGACGGAGTACAAAGGCAGAAGATTAAATAATTAGAATGTGGAATTAGCAAAATGTTCATAAAATTTATTAAGCAATTATAATAATTAAATTTGATGGTACTATGTTAACAAAACTTTAAAATAAATTATACTATACTCCGAGTGTTCGTTTTACAAATTAGAATAAAACTTATTGAAAAGATTTCAAATTTAACAATCATCTCAAGGTAATATTTGACGAATTTTTTGGTGTGTCCAAGTTATGGCATACACCAATATTTATATTATCGATTTTCTATATTTCATGAGTGTCCACTTCCCTTCTTTATTGGCCGATGAGAAATTTTCCATTTATCTGATTATTAAATATATTTTGTGTGAATTTCAATGCATTCCCTCTATTATTACAGCTATGTTTACATTGTTTTATATAATGTTACACTTTTTAATCTATTTCTCTCACTTTTTAATTTATATTTTTCTTTTATATTTATTACTATTTATTTTTAATTAAGATATAATTTATAATTAAAAGATATTATAACCCACATAATATTACCATCATTACTTATTATTAATATCACAATCAAAAATATCAATTAACACGAAAAATATAAACCAATGTTTGACAGTTCATACACTACTCATTCAGTATGGATCTACTGTTTATTGAGTTTAGATTAAATAGAAGGCTAGCAATGGACTATAGTGCTCGACTATTACAGCATGATGGAGAGATAAGATTGATAGTGAATGTGTCATTTGAGGAGTTGTTCATTGCAGGAATTGATCAAGAGTATTTGTTGACTGAGTTTTAGATAAGAGCTAATGTTTTAGGAGTTTCATAGGGTTGTAGTAAAGTCGGGCCCTCAGTAATGCTATATTTTGCAATTCTTTTTATCTTTAACAAAACATTGCTAAATGAATTCTGTATTTTATGCCTAGCGTATGTAATCGGTATTTCAATTAATTAGTTAACTTTAATTCATTATTAGGTGTATTTATTGATTCAATATTAATTTACTATTCAACCTATTTAAATTTTATTTGCATAAAGTTCTCAGAAAAGAAAAGCCTACCACATTAGAGAATATTTACCTATTATAGTCAATCTATTAGTCTCGCATAGTAATCGAGAGAATTACTTTTAAATTAACGTTAAAAAATTATCAAATTGCAATTAATAATTCATAAAATTTGTATCAAATACCCGGTATAAAGGCTCATTAACGCCAATAGTTGCAATTAATGTGAAGCCACTAAGAAGAAGCCCATTATTAGACAGCTAGAAAAGTACTAACCTTTAACCATCCATTCAAGTTCTTTTATTCGATTATTCGTGTCAAGTTTATGAAGGCGTCAGACTTGTCAATTGAGGATATGTGCACTGCATTACATGAAGTTAGAAGATCATTATCAATTACTGAATCATTATACCACTTTGTCAAAGTAATCGAATATTACTACAAAACCAATATTCAGTTATATTTTTTTATTGAGCTCTACTTAATCGTGAATTTTATTTTATCTCAATATCACGAAGTGGTCATAAAATCAAAGACTTCTTTGAGAAGTTGTAAGAGGTTCATCGTCGTACAATTATTATCGAGCCTATTGTAATTTTTATTTGGGGTATTTTTATCACTGTAATTTGGTGTCAAAAATATATTTTATAAAACCAAAACGAGGGATATCATTGATCAGTATTGATCATCAGTATCACACTGTTATTGTATGTCATCTTCATTATCAACTGTTGATGCTGAGAGCAGTGATTACACCAGTAATTTAACAAGTAAATAGTTACAGAGGCATCATCGATAGATTTATAGAATTAAAATGTTACTTCTGCCACTCCCATATTCTTCATATTATAGGTGTAGCAGTAGGTGGAAAAAGATTTTACAGGTTCAATCACCAGTAGTTATTAAACTCATAGAGACTTACTGTAAGAGAGAAGTAGTGATAATTACTGATTTAAAAATGTAAAGTTAGGACGTTTACATACCCAAACGCATCATATCTGGAAGATTTGGGCGAGAGTATTTTCCTTTTAAGAAAATAGGGATTAACGATTAAATAAACGAAATGTGAATGGACAAATTAGTTGTAAGCTTTTTAGAACATTTAATACTATGAGAAAGAATAGCACCTGAACAGATGAAGATAAAAACCATTTTCCAGCATCAAATTCGTAAAATGAAGCACAGATATTTAAAGGAGAAAGAAGGAATGTTTGGTAACAATATTTACATTAAAAGAATTTTAATAGTACCATTGGGTTATCATAACCCACAATATTCTCCCAACCCACATTAATTAATATTTTAAAATAATCACAATAAACATCCCAACCAACACTAATTTCAAGAAATTTTAAATCAATCATCAATCCCGAAATATTTTAAAAATTCGCTTAACCATGGTGATCCAATATGAAACTATGGCGAAGACATTAATAGCCGTAGAAAATTAATAAAAATCAGGGAGAAATGGTAAATTGCCATAGAAACATCAAAATCAGAAGAAAAATGAGTAATCATTCCCAAAAAAAATCTGGGTAGATAAACTCAGCCAAAAATTGAAACTGCGCATAAAATTTTAATTCATAAAATAGCTATTGGGATTATTCACCGAGCACAAGAAAATATTCTGACGACGATAGTCAAAATTAGGATTTCTTCATCCGAGTCATCCAGACGTAAACGTATAACGTAACATTGGGCATCTTCACCCACACATTCGATAGCAGAAAATTGGTTCAATTTGGATTTTCTTCAATTCATTCGGATCATTGAATATGCATTTTTCAAATTTCATGATGCCAATGGTAAAATTTATTATTATTACACCAGTTATTCACCTGCGAAGCTCAATGAGATTTGTAGGACTCAAATATTAAAATTGCAAATCCGAAGGGATTTGCAACCACTAAACTTTAACATTTTTTAGTTTATTGTCAGAAGTAGGGGGCACATATTTCCCTACGTTGAGTGTTAAGTCATTCAGGATACAACGCCGCTATCTGTCAATTATTCGCATTAGATTATTATTATTATTGAATTATCATTGTTTATTTGTTATATAGTTATTATATTATCTTAATTATAACACGTAACCTATTATTTTTATTGTTATCAGATCATTGGTGGAATCGCCTTTTTTCTGATTTTAATCAATATCAAATTTAAATTGCAGATTATTCAACGAGTTTGAATTAGTTGAATTATCTTTAATACGTCACTTCAAAAACTACTTAGTAACAGGCTTGTAAGATTCCATCAGTAAATATGTGGGAAAGCTAATATTGTAAATAGATTGAATGAAACATAGAGATACCACAAACAAATCAATAATATGATATAGGTTCATAACATTAAGACAGTATTGGGATTGGGAAAAAGCTAATGCTAATGCTATATCAAAAATATCGGAGTAGAAAGAAAATATTTGAAGCAAATGCGATTCAAGTGTTTGCAAGCAAAGTGAAGAATAAGAAGCAGGAATCGAAAATACTGGAATGACAAGAAATAAATGGTGAAACAAAGAAGTTGAAATGAATTATGAAGGCAATAAAGAGCTAAAAAGGTCTATATTAGACACATTTTATAAATTGATACATGGGGCATTATTGCATACAAATGTATTAGTAGCCTCACAAGGATATATATAATATAGACACATGATATAATAGGATGTACATATAATATTATAATAAAAAAAAATTACATAAAAATTGCATAATAAAAAAATTAAAAATCAAAAAACAAAATTACCAATTGGAATTCCAAAACAATTATCAAGCAGTGACTAATTGAGACTCCTATGACAAAAACACATTTTGCCATGGAAATGTGAATGAGTAATCAACAAAACCATGGTAATGTAGAAAAACTCCGAGAAAACCTGACTGTGTTTTACACTTAGTCAGCAACTCGTGAGAGACAGTATAAAAGCAAATGAAATTCAGAACAAGTTGCACAAAAATTTCTCGCAGAATTTTTATCTATCAGCAATAACAGGCGATTACCAGTCACTCATCATTTCCGCAGTGGAATTCAGACTTCATTCAGTTTACGCGCATTGGAATTCTGAGATACATTCATTCGCAAACAGTGGAATTAATAATTACCTTACTTTCGCAAGCATCGGAATTCATTTCAAATTATATTCGTTCAGCAAGGTAAGCCTTAATTGCACATATATCACCGTTGTTTTTCCATCAATCTCTGACAGGAGATTAGTTGGTAAACTGTGAATTAAAATATGTAAAGTCGTCAGAATTTCTAGATTTCTAAACTCAGTTATCACTTCTTTAATTTGTATTCGGAGTAGGGAGCACCTAGACCCTCCGCCGATTTTTTCATTTCATTAGGGCATAAAGCTTACTCTTTTAAATTTACTCAATCATATATTGTGAAGTTATTCATTAATAAAATTATTATTTACAATTCCTAATTGTTATTATTCATTCATATTTATAACCGTAATCTTATTCCTGTGAAGAGTCAGATTTTTGGTGGATACCTATAAATCTGCTTTTGACAGACTAAAATAATATAAAATTTGGATCACTGAGCTTGTCTAATTGATTCAAATTATAATCCTCACCGAATCTCATTTAATATTCCACACACACACACACACACACACACACA
>JBBMOY010816647.1:0-11249 GCA_037951405.1 Platydemus manokwari
ATGGAAACCCTGCATGTTTTATCTGTATGAGTTTAAATTAATAGTTTTTCACATCAAGAAACTCGTAATAGAGTAAGCGAAATTATACCATTGCTTTGAATGCCTATTGTTGTAACACCTCAACTTACAACAAATGTAGTCACACATTTAAACTACAAATCAATATTAATGTTATTGTAATTAGAGATAAATATGAACAAGTGAACTGACACATACAATACAATATAGGCATTTATAACGAATGAATAACCAAATATTTTATCATTCTTTTATCAAGCCAATGAAAAGTCTGCATTTAGTCATTAATAATTTCTTTAAGATTATGCATGCATTAAGAATCCTTATCGATTTATGAAAAACTGAATATTTGAGAAAGAAAGTAGTTTGATTAATCATATGGAAATATGTTGTATAGATAGTAACAATATAACAAGAGTAGTAATGGCAAGTAAACAAAATAATATTTTAAAATTTAAAAACTTGAACTATCAAATACCAATTTCTTTAAAAAATTTGGAAATGGAGAGTGGCCATTATTTCGGTGATTCTGAAAATAAAGTGAAATTTGAAGCTTTAAGTGTTTATATAGTAAATAACAATGGTTATGAAAATGAAAATTTGATTTTTTAAAAATCCGTTCACTCGGCCAGGATATGACTCCAAAGACAAATCTTTACTGCTCCTATTATTAACTCTACATAAAATAACAAATTTCAAATAACAAATTTCAAAAATAACAAATTTCAGACATTTTTAAAATTTTAAAAATCATAAAGTAATTTTCCTAATAAAAAACACCTCATAGGTAAATGTATTATCTGGAAGCTATTATTTCCCTTTTATTTCAAATGGATTAATAAATATAGAAAATAAGGATAACAAATGTTTTTTTATATTCAATACTAACGCACATACATCCAATTGATGTAAGGTGTCACCCAAATAGACCGGAAAAATATTTAAAATATAATGATAACATATAGAAGGAATATCATTTCCGATATATTATTATCGATAGCGTGTTAAATAAATCAACTCCACACCGCAATATAAAGCAAATGTGGGTAAAATTCTAACACCCGAAAAAGATGGTATAATAGTTATTAATATAGTTAAAATTCCTCCAGATGTAAAAAGAAAATTCTATAGATCACTATCAAATTTTGTCTATTTATTTTTATTGTAATGATTTAATAATGATTTAATGGCATAATAAGTTTATTAATATTTACTTTTAATATATCATTTCCTTAACCCAGATATGATGGACTCATATTCTGAGAGTCTGGTGGAGCCCTTGGTTTACTAAAAATATCAAAAGAGGATAAAAGGTTTTTGATCCTTCATTTTATTTAATTAAATATGAAATTTTATAATATACCATATCGGGATAATTTTCTGAAAATATATTCATGATTTCAAATTTTTCATTAGATAAAGGACCATCAATCATTATAAATTCCCAGAGATTACTCTTTGATGGTGTATCAGCAAATATATTACCAATAAATAAATTAATTTTAAATGGTTTATCTAATTCTTTAAGTAATTTATCATTTAAGTAAATAGAAGGCTTTCCATTTTAGATTTTTTATTAAATTCATCAATTAATAATCTGGTATTTGTAGTCATTAAATTCCACTTATTTCTCAAATAAGGAAAAGAACATTTATCAACGCAAACATACTCCGTTCTATGATTATTATCCTTGAATACAATCCCATCTTTTGTTCCAATACAACCTCTTTTTCCACTAACATATTGAACAAGAAATATATAACTAAATCCATCATATGTAACCCTTGTCGTCTTTTAGGAAATTTAGATTCATAATTATAAAACCATCAACACCAATATTATTTTTTGCTATTATAATACTCATGGAAAGTAAACCGCAAGAATTTAGAAAAAGCGTCTAGTTTAGGAATTATCGTAAGATATTTTTCATAATTTTTCGAGGCAATCAGCAAAAAACAGTTTTTTGTTTTTATAACAATTAATACTATTTCCCTTCATTTAACATACAAATTTTATGTGTCTCCGCCTCCTCATCCAAAACATAGACATTAGTTGGTTTTCTTAGATCAGAGATAGCTTTCGTCAATGTTTTGATATTATTGGTATTTTGGAATTACTTCTCTATCTACTCTGTTGTTGGCATACTATCGTAATATGTCTATCTTCATCCTAAATATAACTTCTGCTGGACTAACATCAATCGTGTTTTCTGCTATACCATTCAATGTATATTCGATTCCTGGTAATATTAAAACCCAGTTTGTGTGTTGCTTATCCATCACCTTCGCATCTATATAGTCTCTTATCGTTCTAATCTGTAGCTCAATCAATCCATTTATACTATCGTGATATGGACTGGAAAATAATAAATCTATTCCCATTCTAAAAGCCATTGCTGTGATTCTCTGTGATTCAAAACATTTACCACAATCTACATATATTTCTTTTGGTGCTAGTTGGGCTAGTTAGCCATTTCAATTTTTTGGACACCTCACATTTATCTTTTCCAAATCTTTCATGTCGAAATTATTTCTTATATATCGTGTTACTTTCTCAGTTTCTGCATGACACAACAACTTGTGAATTTATTCAATCATTTATTTTCTTTTAATTGCTGGTATCCAAATTTTGTGCTCTTTTGTTTTCACAATGTCATCCTCGAGTATGTAATGACCATTTCGAGTTTTTCTATACCTTTTTTAGTCATTGTTATTTCTTCCTTAATTCTTGCCATTCTTTTCCTCTATTTTCTGTCATTATAGTCAATATTCTGGTTTTCATTTTTCCTTTGCTTGGATTATCATGTTTTGTTAAACATTGTAAACAGGTTTCACATGTGTTTTTTGAGAGCATATCGGCATTTTCGTGATTAATACCCTTTCTAAATATCATGTTTATGTCCAAGCTACTTAAATGATTCAACCATATCTGAAATTGTGGTGCTGTCGGATTTTTCGTTTTTAACATGAATGTGATTGCTTTGTGATCCGTTCTAAATGTAAATCTTTTATCATACAGGTAATAGTTGAAATGTTGACAGAAATAATATATCGCCAATAATTCTTTCTTAGTGATGCAATATCCTTTCTCATGCTTATTCATTGCAAGAGATCCGTATGCAATTACATGTTCATTTCCTTGTTCATCTTTCTGTGATAGAACTGCTCCTATTGTGTCAAAGCTTGCATCGGTGTCTAGAATGAATTCTTTCTTAAAGTCAGGAAATTTAAAAACTGGTGATTTTGTAAAAGCCTTTTTCATTTCTTGAAATGTCTTATCACATGTTTCGTTCCATATTAATTTACTGTTATTCTTCCCACATTGTTCTTCTAAGGCTCTAGATTTTGTTGAGTAGTCTTGTATAGATAATAACCACGAATTCCTAATCATGCTCTGGTCTTACAAGGCAATTACAACCAAATTCCTCATTGATGTGGTTGTTTTACATATATCAAAATATCGATTACAGCTTTTAATAAATTGTTCGATATCGTCACCTCGACTGTACTTTTCAAGCACAACTCTACTCAAGATCGCATCCATGTGCGTGGTCGCCATGTTAGTAGCCTCTACTTTACTTGCAATTGATGTTTCAACAAAAAAGTCATTATTACGATTTTCTTAAATTTTATTTAATTACAACACTTTATATAATTTTTTTAAAAAAATTAATTCCATTTCTAGAGAGTTTCAATATCAATCTTAATCAGGCATATATATAGCTCACAATTTATATGGCTTATCTGTTGATTTCTAGCATTTATTCGAAATGTATTACTTCAAATTAACATAAGGTAACTAGAAAGTATTTGTAATTCATTTGTTTCTATTTTTATTCAGATTGATACACTTACACGGCTTCAAATAAGCTCAAAGGTATATGTTTATGTGCGTGTCATACGATTTGTTTTAATTTTAAAATTAGTTCAATATTTTTAGAAGTAATAAAAAAAGGTTTCGATACTCAAAATATTGTTTCATTAAATGCAGCTTACGTAACCAAAAACACGCCACTTTTCATTTAATAATTGACGAACGACTCCACCTTCCAACATATCCAAATGTTCATCCGAAGTTCCATTTATAATATACATCAATGAAGAACTCCAATCAGTATGTCCGTCAATTCCTATAGTATCCAGTTTAATTAAAGGATAAACGGAGCAAACCATAGCTCCATACTTCCACAGCTCCTAAACCACCAGTTTAATATGATATTGCATTAATTTCCAATTAAATAACATTACTTGAGTGTTCAAGTCAATAATCTCCATGAAGATGTGTTTACGCCCGAGTTTTGCAGATAACGTTATTGGAGTTAATCCGTAATTATTTATAATATTTGGATCAGCAGGCTTTTTATAATGTTTCAATGCAAACCGGTATATCGACTTAAAATTAATCGAAATGTTTATATCTGTGAATTATAAATTCTTTACCGTTCTGTTGTGAATGACCACCATATGAAGCACCGTGTTCCCATTGCAATCTTGATCATTTGGTTCTGTTCCATTTTCTAGAAGAAAATCGTAAATGTCTTGATTGCCTGTACAAGCAGCAAAACTCAAGGGATATTCTCCGAAATAGTTTAAATCTCCATCAACAGTGTCATTTACCAAATTTTGGTTTCCTGAAGTTTAAATTTCTAACAATGAGAAACTTAATTATAAAAGATATTTCCTATAAATTAAGCTAAAGTCTGCAGAAGTTAAAGTCAATAAAAAGTTGCATATATTTAATTGGATTGTGTAAACATAACTGTCAACATCCTTAAATGCATACAGTGAATGATATTCAATGCTAATTCAGTTGTCAGGTAAAACAGGAAATTGACTCTATTCAGCGCATGGCCAACACTATTGTAAAAAAATATAAAAAGAATTTTTAAGAAAACACTCATTCATAGTCATGATTTGACTATTCGGTTAATAAATAAATAAGCTTTTATATTCACTGAAAATATCATATATGTAATATTTTGATGAGTTTAATAAATAATATGCTATAAAATAATAATAATAAAAAATAAAAATTTAATTTAATTCAATGGATTATCAAAATATTTTTAATACTTATAGCGATATAAAGCTCTATGTAGAAAGTGTGATATATTTTAAAATGATTATATGGTCATTCTTATCATTAAAAATTATGGTAGTTGACTAAAAATATAGATCATAAATGAATATGCAAAAATTGATTTACCTCATATAATATGTAGGAACGATTTAAATTTTTATTAAGAATTTATCTGTTATTCCGAAATTGAAAGCACGTATTTTTAGAAATTGAAATTAAAAATTCATTGACAAAAGTTTGTTCAAAAAATTTGTTAAAATAAAAGTTGTGTAAAATTTTGAATTTAATTTGAGAAATTCTCACAGATAGTGTGATATCGTTTTAGAATAAATGATATATTTAAGATCAAATAATGTTTCTGTTATTAAATTTTAAATAATTCGAGTAATGTTTAACAGGTTTATAATAATTTTGAAGACATCTAAGTTATTGCATTAATCATCTTTAACAGGTCGTGATAAGTCGATTCATTCTATATGCATATATTGACAAACTCCATATGAGATTTTGATCGAATCTTCAATAAATTTAATTAAAATTTAATCGTTCAAGAGTTGGATTAAGTAATTATTTTATGGATCGCTATTGGTTCATTTATCAAATAAATATAAAATTGTTCATTTTGAATGCGTTACCTGATGTTAAGTTTAAAGTATTTTTCAACCATTGAAGAGGCGAGAAACTATTTGTTGATTGAATGAATTGCGATTGGAAAAAATGACCAAGTGCTCTCTGGTTTACATCTACTCCACTGTACACTAAAAGTTTTACTATTTCAAGATCACGTTGAATTATATATTGATGAAGAGCTGTCTGACCTGAACGATAATAGATATTTGGTTTTCAAATTATTTAAATAAATTATCAGACCAAAGAATTTGTCACCAATGAACCAATCTCTAGCAATATTTGGAAATAATTTCAAAAGCATTTTAGCGATTATTCGATGAGGGGAAGTGATTTGCATTCCACAGAGATGTAACAATGTTTCTCCATTTACACCGCGTTTTGCGTGATTCCAGCAAATATATATTTTTTCATTAAAGACCTCATCAAAGTATGGTAAAATAGAGCAGTAGGAATCTTCAAAGTACTGCTTTTTAGGTTTTTTATTTACAACTTTAGTTTTTATTACATTTTTATTTTTCTTATTAAAGTTCTAAAAATTACATTTAGATGCAAAATTTAACATTTAAACTTACATTTATGTCCATGTATTCTTTACAAGTAATAGAATATCTTGCCATTGTCATTTGTTTAACCTCTTGTCTGGATATCATCATTCCTTCCCCATTATTCAGTAAATATTTTGGAATTTCAATTTTTAAAAATTCCTCTAATGCTCTTTCACCTTGCTCACTATAAATATCTAGTAACTTTCCTTTACCATTTGATTGCATGAGATTATAAAGTTCTGTTCCTCTAACGTTTTCATTTCGTCGAAGCCAAATTAAATCATCACCTTCAACAGAATTTTGTGCAAATGGTTCTGAATCTATAAATGAAGTAATTGATGAGAGTCGTTTTCCTTTGTTTATCATAAACTTGCTTAACTTGAAACTGTTTTTTAAATTCACTGATGAATCATTTATTCCACAATCAATATTACGTCTTTGAGGAATACTAGGAAGCATTGGAGAATGCATATTTACGGGAGGTTTTGAAATCATTTTGTATATGAAACTTGGTAATAAGCTAACTAAGTTAACTTTTAGTGAAAATTTTCTTGAGATATTAGTCAACCACAAATTATTGAATAAAGTAGATTTATGATTTTGACTACAATCTTCACTTTTTGTTGCCTGATTGCATACAATATTTTCAAACGAAAAACAAGTAAAGTTAAATGACAAAAAAATTTCGAATTTTGTATTTTTAAAAAGTTCAGAATTAATAGTTTCGAAAAATTCAATTGTTGAATTTGAAGATTGAAACGAATTATTTGTACTCTTTCTATTAGACGATTTATTCGTTGTTTTAACGATTTTATCAGAATTGGCTAATTTAATGGACATGACTCGAGTATGTGAAGCTCAAAATACATTAAACACTGTTTCCTCAACGACATTTGAATTTTAAGAATGTGAGCTATAATTGGTCGCATTTCTCAGTTAAAGGTATTTTTTTTAAATAAACAAATTTCTTTTATTTTAATTTTATTTCTTTAATATAATTTAGTTTTAAATTTGGAATATTTATATTATTGATACATAACTCATTCTAATATTAACGATGATTGTAGGATCTATTTTATCTAACAATAACGTACTTTAATATTTCGAAATAGCTGTGCTTTATTAGTTTAAAGTGCTACATTGAAATCTTGGAAAAATATATTTTATCAATTATAAATAGAAAAATAATGTAAAACAAAATTTTGTTTTTTTGAACTAATTTGTTAATCTAATATTTGTAATTTTTAAATAAATAATTATGGATGAACATGTAATAGTTAATTAATTAAATTTAATATCTTTAACTTATTTTAAAGTCTATGCCATGTTGGTATTTTGAAAAAGAAGAATTACGAAATACTCCATCATTAACAGATGGAATTGATCCACGAACTGAAGATAAATATCGAAATGAAGGAGCTACATTTATAAGTGAGCTCGGGAACAAACTTGGACTAAAATATGATACTTGTGCTACGGCTATGGTTTACTTTCATCGATTTTACATGTTTCATTCATTTAAAACAATGCCGAGATTTGTAAGTGTAACTAAGTTTTAATTTGTTATTTTAAGCAATTTTAGTTAACTGCATCTTGCTGCTTATTTTTAGCGGGTAAAGTTGAGGAAACACCTAAAAAATGCCGAGATATAGTGACTATGACCAAGTCAATATTAGATAAAAAACATTTCAATGAATTTGGTAGTGATCCTAAAGTAATTTAAAATATATTTAAATTTTGAAAAATTTGCTTTAGGAAGAAATAATGACAATGGAACGAATTTTGTTAAAAACTATTAAATTTGATTTGCAAGTATCTCATCCTTACAAATATTTACTTAACTATGTTCAAAAGATAAAAGGTAGATATTTTAATGATCAGATCTTCTATTACGTTTATAGGTAAGCAAACCAATGTTGAAAGACTTGTTCAAATGTCTTGGACATTTATAAACGATAGTTTGCGGACAAATCTTTGCTTGAAATGGGAACCAGAGATTGTTGCATGCGCAGTACTATACTTGGCCACAAAATTAAATAAACAAGAAATAGAAAGTTGGGAAAATCAACAGGCAGGTCAAAAGTGGTGGGAGAGTTTCGTTGAAGGAATGACCATTGAAGTTGATATATTTTTTAAATAAATGTATATCAATTTATCTAATAAAGGTTATGGAGGATATTTGTCATCAAATATTGGACTTGTATTCAGATCCTAAGACTGGAAAATCGTATTCTGATTCTTCAAACCAAGGAAATTCAAGCAATACACCTCCGAATCTATCGTCAAGTGTCACTTCAACACCTGCTAAAAGACCACGGTCAGATCATCATGGAGTTTCTTCTGAACGACCAAAATCCTCTAAATTACATCACGTTTCTGATATTCAATCCATAACTACTATAAGTTCAAATTCGTCAAAACAGAATCAATCAAATTTACCAGGTGACTACTTTTTAGAGTCTAAAAATAAATAGTTTGAATTTAATTGAAATGAAATGTTAATTTTGTTTGTAATAAATCTCATCTTAATTTTTCCTTGTATTTGATTAGAATGTTTTTAGCGTTAAACTACGAATTTTTGGGCGTATTTTAACACGGGAAATGTTTAAATATTTAATTTTAGCTTGGTTTATCTGTTATTATTTCAGTTAATAGAGCCCATTGTTTGTATAAGTTTAAGCTGTTAATAGAATATTAGAACGAAATCACCATGGTAACCATCTTAAAAATATCGTTTGGGACAATTTCTGATGTAAAAATTCTAATTGAAAGAATAATTCAATTAAAAAACTGAAAATAATCTTTAAATATTTCGCCAATTACCGCTGAAAGCTCAACAAGATAAGATTAAAATGATTATTTTTCTCTTTTAACCAATTTCAAAGGGCTTCTCTCATTGTCGCGTTGAGTGAGCCATCAAACTTGTATGGTTTTTAACATGAATATTAAAATGAATGATAAATATCTCAATCAAAATAAAATATACAAATGATATTAATATTATATTTATATAATCATTAGGAACAAATCAATTGAGTTCTGGATCTCAAATTCCAATTGTCGTTGGCAATACAACATATTCGCATTCTGAGCTTGGTAATGTCAATTATCATTCTCAAGTAATCCAATGAAAATAGTCTTGTTGTATCAATATTATTATTATATTACATTGTAAATAGATTAAAGAAAATTCTGGCAGATGGTATACAGCAGGATCTTTCTCTAATATTCATGGTGATAATGGTGTGCTTAATCAAACTTATCAGACTCACTAGAGAGAGGAATTTTGTTGCACAGTTTCATTATAATTAAATATTTTTCTTGTTTTGCTTTTGTTTGCTTTTTGAAATGATATTGTTTAATCAGAATGAAAACCAATAAACAACATTTAATAATTGTTGTCTTGTCGAACAGATAAAATATTGGAATTGTTTGACTGATACAACATTTAGTAAATTGATCATTTGAAACAAAAGATTTGTGTATGAATATTTTATGATGTACATATATACCTTTACCAAGATGAATTCGCAATATAATAAGGATTATATAATTGATATTCAATATAATCATTATATTAAATTGAAATCAATCAATATTTATAACTGAAAGAAAAATCTTTATCAGGCGTTTGCGTAATTATTTTTTCTGTTAAAAATCATTATTTATATTTTTTTGGTATTTGGTGATCTAAAAAAATAATTCCAATGGATTTTTAGCTTCAATAGGTATAATTAGATTTATATTTCTAATCGGATTTAAAGGTAAATGATAAGTTTGATTTTTGTTTGAAATATATCAATGTCCTAGTTTGTCGATTCTAAGCAAATTTATACTCTATCTACATCACGGTATAGCAATATGGAGCACTTTTGTAATTGTAGGCTTTAAAGTGTTTTCGTATTAGTTGTTACTTGCGCTTGTTCAGTGATTTGATTTTGTTGAAATAGATTAAATAAGACTAAAGTAATTTGTGGCTTGCTGGATATTTCGAACTGAGATCGAAGTTTCATTTCAGATCTTCGGAGTGCCATCAGATTGGTTTTGTTCTCCAATAGAGTATTAAGTGGCCTTCTGGACTCGCACGTTTTGTTATCAATCAATATGTTATCCGTAAGAGAGAAAGAAGGAAACAGCAAAATAAATTTAGCTATGTAAATGGTTTTCCTGAATATTTTGGTTGATTTTTGATATATATATATATATATTTTGAACTGTCGATCATACTTACAATTTAGTGCATGTTGATTGGCTTCTCTGTAGCCCAACTTTGTATATATTTTCATGAAGTTATACTGAATATTTTAATGAAATTTCTGGAAGTTCTACGGTTAATATAAATAAAATACAATATGAATTAATCTGAAACAATATTGTAAAACCAGTTTATAATAATACAACTTAAAAAACAGTTTAAAATTTTCCACTATGATAAAAATATCCATAAAATAATAATAACAAATAACCTGTTATATATTACCACACGTTATCTCGCGCAGTACGTAAAAGTAATCAAGCAGAATAAAATAAAATTGCAAAGCATTGAATTCAATTTTATATTTATCTTTGCAATAATAAAATATAATATTTATTGTCTTTGGAGTCTACTTTTCAGTTCCAAAAAAGGCTGGCAGGAATCCATATAACTCAATCTCTTTTATACCTCTATCGAGTGTGTCTGTTTTATGTCACGGATCTTCGTTTCGTATTCTATAAATTTGTTCGTGGATAGATTTTCTTGAGTTTTTCCATACATCTCTCGTGCCATTGGCAGATATTTGAGCTTGCTGCCTGTCAATTCTTAGCATCTAACTATGGATTAACATTAGAACGAATCTGATTAGTTAAAGGCACATGTGTGTTTATCGGATTTGTGTGTATTGATCCTTTTTAGGGTTATTTTTTTGGTTCTTGTGATCCTTTCTGATTGATTTGTGACCTACCCAACAAATCAACAGAGCCCCACGACAAAGAATT
>JBBMOY010817758.1:0-11249 GCA_037951405.1 Platydemus manokwari
AATAACAATATTTTAACTCCTTCATTCATGGAATAATATGAGATTCAATAAATATAAAATAAGCTTTAATTATAATGTTCTAATTAAATATAATAGATTCTAGAGTAATTATTGTTAATAAAACACAATGATATTATTTGGATATCTTTCTGAGAGAAGAAAAGAGGAATCAATATTTCCCATCAATTACTTTTATTCAATGAAAATTATTATTTATCGAGAAATGGTGTGATAAGGAGATTATTAATAATTATCAAAATATCAATTATAATAACACTAGCTTTGATTATAATTAATTATTATTGACTTCAAAATTTTACTGAAATAATGTTGATTGTATTAATTGTCAAATTATAATTAATGAGATCAACATAATCTTTTCTAATGATATTCCATATCTTTATCTCACACATTATATATTAATAAACAAATAATAATAATAATAATATTTTAGAAAATATTTTTACTGTATCCATTTGGAGTGTATGAAGACGTTTTTTGAACTGGAACTGGTTGTTTTGATTTTAATGTTGGAGGTTTGTACTGAGAAATACGAGGTTTATAAAATAAATTTCAATAATTAATGTATTACCACAGGTTTTTTAGATGCAGCACCTCCTCCTCTAGGACCCAATTTCGCTTGTTGCTCTTTACAAAAAGGAATATGACGGTTGCAAGCATCTTCATTAAATCGTCTTTGACAATATGGACATTGCATAAGACCTAGAATTGAATTATTTTTACAAATAACTCTAGCAAATCACTATTTATATTTTAAAGATAACTATTAAAAGGCTAAATATGAACCAAAATAATACTAATATTGATATAATTGTTAAAAATAGAATTGTAATAGTAATTGAAATGATAGTCATAGAAATCAAATTAATATCATTAAAGTTTCAAATCTACCACTTAAATGAAATATTAAAAAAATCTCATGAAAAGATACTCAATCTTATATTTCATTATTCAAGAAACATTAACATTCACGTCATCAAGATCATTCTACAAAAGCTATTTGTAAATTAATTCATAAATTCATTTTTCAAATTTAAAAAATTAATATTTTATCAGAATTTTCTCCAAAAAAATTTTAATCAATGCAAGCAAATAATACACTAGAAGGCCAGTTTCTTAGTCTTTTATACTCATCAATATCGGGTATACAATAAACCAACCATTTCATAATTCGCTCACCAGTGAATATGATCAAGGGTTGCGATATAACTTCATTATCACTCAAATTTATTAATAAAATTTTGAAATTGAAGCGTGAACACCGATTTTTATTATTAGAGGTTTATATAACTATAACAATGCCTAAATATATTTGAAAAATAATTACAATTGTAAACATTCTATTTTTAAATTGCACTAAGTTTTATTGATAATGTGCTAGTATATTTCATTGTAACAAGAGAATTTCTATTTATTTATAGACTTGAAAAGCCACTCTTTTTTGAGTAAATATTTTCGAATTCTCGAATTAATCGTCCACAGTAACAACAATACATACCGATCACAATTTTTATTGTGCCAAAAACAATGTAACCATGGAAACGACTACAACTCCTAATCTGTAAATGACTAATTTTAGAGTGATGACTAATCAAAAATGATTCATCGAATGAATTGAAATTGGTTTGATTGGTTAACTTTACATGAAATAATTCAACAATATCACTTGTCTGTGAATGTTTTGGTATTCTAGTTTAAAAGATGAAAATCAAATCAAATATCAAGTCGAATCACAATCGACTTACTATTAATATGAATTTAATATAACTAAAGTCTAGCTTTTTGTTCATTGAATTATTAATGGATCATTGTATTTCAACAATCAGTCGGTTTAAATCACTATAATACGATTTATATTTGTCATAGACCTCGATTTTGTTTGACGTTATTTGAATATATTTTCGAAATAATTATGTTATTAATAAAAAAATGTTTTGGAAATATTGATGATTATAATTTTAGTTTGTAAGAGACATTGTCGTGTGTAGAAAAAAATCATTAAATACATTAAATTTAGAAATGTAGATTTACTAAACAGGTGCAAATATTCATACAAAAAATATTAGAGATGTTTAAAAGCAATCAATGAATCGACGATGTTCACAAAAATAGAAAGAATTTATAATTGTCGAACAAAGTTCATAAGAATCAGAAGTTTCTCGGATAAATTTCGACTATAATCATTCAAATCAAGTTGAATCTGTTTCAGTATTAAATCGTCCATAAAAAGGTTTTAATATGAAATACTCTTTACTTCACCTAAAATCATAAAGAGAATCAGAAAAAAAATCTGAAAATTACAACCATTTAAAACAAAAATTTTAAATATTATGATAAAATAAACAGAACACTTGCAAATTAAGATAATAATGGAAGAATATAAAGTTTATGAAAACAAATCCCTTGAAATTTTAATAAAGAAAATTGCCACTGGTTTCAAGATTATTTTTTACGTCTATTGTATACCCCATCCCAACTTTATTTCCATTAACTGACGCGATTAAACACTAGTTCTGCTAAATTTTGAAATGATAATATTATTGTTATTCTATCCGTGATTTTTAATTCTATAGCAGAATAATAATTTAACCTGATCGAAAATCGCCATAAAAAATCGATTAAATTTGTTTTAATGAATAACAGAGATGAACAAAATTCCGATTTAATTATATTTATATGGTTTATATTTTTTTTTTTAATATTTTTCTTTTATTATTATTTTATAATCGAAAGAAATAACCAGTACAGGAAATGAAATATTTAAAAAAGGATTTTTTTAATTTCATTTATTAATTGAATAAATTTTAAATATAAATTGATTTATAAATTATTTTTAATGCTCTTCTATTGATCATTACACGGTTACGTAATTCATTTTTGAATGAAATAATTATTTCACAAAATAAGAAAAAATTAATGACTGCTTCCTGTGATATTCACCAAATGCAATGAAAAAATAAATTAGCATTAATTAACACACATTATTTTTATTAATAAATTATATGATTGCTTGTTTTTGTTCTTTTGACTGCTAAAAATGCAAATAAAACACTTTTACAGATTGCTCTATGAGAAAAATTATGACATTTAAAATGCGAGAGAAACACAATTCTAGATTTAAAACAAACCCAAAGTTTCATTTCGAAGAAAAAATATGAAAAAAAAATGGATAAAATCAGCATAAATATCAACAATAAATATAAACGAAAGACCAAATATTAAAGATTCTTGACAAGGATTTTAGAGAATATGATTTATTATTATTAGATTTAAGCTAATGTTTAATAATAATGAGTAATAATAACAAAAAATAAAATAATAATAATAATATAATAAAGATAAAAATATAATTAAAATAATAATTAATTATAATATCAATAACAAATAATAATTAACTCATATAATTATAATTTATTATATAACAGTAATAAAATATAAATTACTATAATTATAAAGCAATATTTATAAAAATGAAAATCGATAAAAAGTTAAAATCAAAAATTACTAGTGTCAACCACCGGTGGTGGAGGTGGAGGTAAAGGAGCTCCCGTATTTTTTGCAATAGCATAATTTCGAGCAGCTTTAAATGAGTTGATTAATTGTTCATGTTTCGCTCTCCATTGTTTTGTTTTAGCTTCAGCTTGAGCTAATTTCGGATCTGCTTTCGGTATTTCACCTGGTTTTAAGGTTTTATTTAGTGGAACATCACTGCCTTGAGCCCGTTGTTTACCACTGTCGAAAACTTTCCGCTGTTTTCTGTTACTCTTGATGCATATTGGTTCGTGCTTTTTCTAAATTATTAATAATTTAATATGATAATAATTTGGAAAATTAAATTTAAAAAAAATTAAAAATCGTATTACCAAAACATCAGGGCGAAAGTTTCTTCCACAGCAATTGCATGGAATGAGTTCAAAATCACCTTCTAAGGAAAAAACAAAATTGATATTAGTTAATTAATTTTGGTTAAATACAAACCATCCATTTAAAATATTTACGCGTCGCTTTGTTACAAATGAATCTTAATGAAATGATACACTTAAACAAAAAGATATATGTTATGCATTTTCACTATTTTTAAATGATTTTGAAATGTTTTCTGAACAAGCGTAATGACAAAATGAAAACCTGCACATTAAAAAAAATTCAACTAGTACTATTTTGAAAGATAAAGATTAGAACTGATTTCTTTGAGGTATACAATGTTTAGATTTCCTAGGAGTTCGTGTTGCATGTAATTTTAAATAGTCATAAATACAAAAATATAGAATTAATAAATCTTAAACCACCAATTAAAAAAATTTCAGTATATTTGAGAAAACACTTGTATTCATCTGAACAAATTTTAATTACTGCAAAAATATATTTAATTGAACAAATGTATTTTAGATAAAAATATAGATGATAACAATATTATGTACATATTTGGTTTCGATAATAAAAAATCAAAATTTTTCGGAAGTTAATTTTGTGGAATTTATAAACAACTTCAGATTCTTCATGTTTATAGAGTTAATCCCAACAATCTTGGTCAATTAGTTTTACTCTTCTTGGGGCATTATAACCAGTGCCTTTTCCAGAACTGTAGTAGAAAAGCTTGTCGTTTATGTGTGTATACAAGTAGTGATTTATAAACTTATTGTTATAATTGTATAGCCGTAGTAATTTATATTAATAAACGTGTATTTATCAAGGAATATAGTTTTGATATTAAATCGGAAAATGCCATTAAGTTCCACAATCATTTCTGTTAATATTATCATCATCAAAATCACCTCATTATCTTTTTTGCAAGGTATAGTTGAGGCAGTTAAAGGTTAAAATTAATATAAAATCATTATAACAATATCTAGAGTAGCTCATCCCGAATTTGTATGTGTATTGGTGTTGATCGAGGCGAAGGAACATCAAGATATTAGGTTTAATGACTGTCTGTGGGTCATAAGGAATCAGAGAACTTATTAGACTCAGATATTTTCAAAAGCGAGTAAAAGTTCAAAATTTGAAATTAAAATAAAAGAAATCAGAGACTTCGAAAATCATCATGAGATACAGTTATGACAGGATATGTGAGGTATCAAAGTGCAAAACTGGAAAGAAATTTTCATATTAATCTTCCAGATGAGACCAATAAAATTTGATAATAAATCGATGATATTCACGGAGAAAAATAATGAAGGTAACTGAAAATTATAGACTTTATTGATTTTCATAGAAATGAAAATTTTCGTAATGAATGAAATGTTTTTATTGTTATTATTATTATAAACATAAGGGAAAATGGTACAGTGTTGTTCAAATTGAAAAATTTTGCCTGATTTTGAATAATTCAATAATATTACAATAATTTTGTTAAAAAGCACACCGCTAGATCTTTCAAAATGGACATCTTCTTCCTAAAACTTAGTGGTCATCACGGGACTACTGTAGCCAGTCAAAACCACAAATGGATTGTATACTGAAAACTTGAACAATGACAATATCATGAATCTAAGCACAACCAGAATTAACATTGGATGCAACGTCTCAACTAAGAGACTCACTAAACCGAATCTCAACCAGTTCTCTCTTCTCATTAATTACCTTGATTCATTAGCCTGTAGATTGGAACAATGCAAGCACTGTCCAAACAGCAAACACAACTCCTTCTCACCTAACGAAATCATATGAACAACTGCAAAATGCACAAAATTGCAAACCTATTATTGGAAGTATGCCAAGCCAAGTAAGCTCCTATGCCTCCTCGAGTGCAAATGTAATAGCTACTCCAACAATTACATCTCCAGATTCTCTGATTTATAGCTATTCCAAGAAAAACCGAAAAAATCATGTCTAGCAATTAATAGTGACTCAACAAATACAGCTTTCGAAGTACTGCAAAACATCCAACGCTGTTGCAGTACGTGTGTTAACTCATTCAAAACAATGATATCCAAATGCAAAACCAAAAGAGAGCAACAGACAGACTGCAAGCTAAAATTCGATCAAATTATCCCAGAGAGCGAAAAACTAATCGTATGTTCCTGCAATAAGTGCTACAAAAAAGCTCCACAAATAATTAAACAGTTTGAAATAAATTAAAGAAAATGTTATACACTCTGCAAGAGATACTCCACAAACAACAGAGCCTAAACCTGTCACAAATAAAAGTCAACCCCTCGTAAACAAGGTGCAACAAATAGCCTTTGATTATCCAAGGATATCCCTTATTGAGAACAAAGAACAGCAAACTAAAGAAGCTCATCATAATTCAACATTTTATCAAAACAATACAGCCTATCCAAATCAATCTCAAAACAACCATCAAATTGCAAATCATCAAGCTGACATAGATATTGATGATGTTCTCCTAACTTAAACCACAAAATTCTCCAATATTTCACCATACACTTTCAGATTCTGATGAAGAAAGTACTCCAGAGAAGACCACTCAACAACAAAATACTAACCGAACTAGCTACAACGTGCAGGTGAACTACATACCGCTTTCACAATTTCTATCTAAGCTGTATAGTGGATCCCCAACAACATCAGCTTTCATGTCGCTAATCAATATACGGAAAGCACAATGTAACTTGTGCCCGAATATCTTCAAGTTCCCGTTCGCCAACACCACTATTGTACCAAAGCAATCTAAAAATCACATAACATCAACCTTCTATCAGAATAGGCTGTGAATGCTTGTGTGGGTTCATTGGAGTGGTAACACCATCTAGATTGCATCTTGACAAACACAAAGCCGAAAATCCGTAATCAAACTAATTTCATGAGCTCAACAATCTTCCTGTTATCAGCGAAGGCATAAAATCGCAATGACTATAAAATCTCACCATTGAAGTCTACTTCTCAAATAAAATGACAGAGATCAAAACTCATATATTCATTAAACCACAACTGGCTAACGCAAACATGAACCAAGACTTCGAAACTTTCTATCTATCCTTTCAACGTTCAAAATCTCCTTTTGGTTATCATAATCACTGGAACCTATATATCACTAATCAAACTAAATCATGCTCATTCTTTATTTATCCTTCAACCCAATATTTATCAGATTGCCAGAAATCACTGTGAAATAAACTGGACTCACTACTGCAAAACCTTCAAGTAGTTAAAGCATTTATCACGTATAAACAATCATCACTTACCTGTCTTCCAAAGCAATTTGAAACTTCCTTCCATTTTCAGTACCAAAATTGTTGCTTACATTGGAGGTAATCATAGAACACTATTCATTTGCAATCCCACTTTCATTATCTCAACTTCTCACCTACGCTACCGCGTATCGAAGACAAATCAAACCTCAAACAGACCAGATTAACCGAAATTGACAAAACGTTCCAGAACTGGCATGGTGTACAAAGACTGGAGCCAGATTGATCTACAACATCTGTTCCTCTCATCATTATTTACAGGATCCTTAAAACGAAAATAATATCTAAATGAAGTAAGGAAAACAATCAACTTCCCATATCACTACATAATGGAGAACAAATGCCTTGACTCATACAGGATAATCACCACAAATGAATTGACTCGGGGCAATCTAATATATTAAAACCAAAAGGCAATGTTTGCCTCGGACAATAAAGACCTCCATATATGCTAGATCAATTTCAAAGAAGCATTCCAAGCCTAGCACATGAGATCATCTGGTATGCCCTGGACAAAATTAGCTGCAATATGCATTACATCAAAATGATAAAATTCCTCTATAAATACACCAAATCAACTTATTCTTGTGGTCGGATGAAAACATCACCAATACCAACACATCGTGATGTCAAACAAGGATGTCCTCTGTCAATGATATTATCCTGCCTTTTAATTAATTACCAAATCAAATCATCAACAACACGGCCGAAGCCTCCGACAATGTATGATAATCAATATTCGACATTAGACTACGCTGATGATATAATCATTCTGCCAACTTCAGTGAGAACTTAGAACCTAGGTTGAACCATCTTATTCATCTTGCTAACAATATCTATCTACACATCAATGTCGACAAATGCGGATACTTCACCAGAAACATCTTAAACAGAATTGATCTTACAATCTCCAATGAATCTGTGCCAATTGTGGACAAAATCATTCTGTAAAAATATCTAAGCGTCCCACTTGGTCTTTCAAAACATACACCAGTCAATGATATTCTTCAATCAATTATTGCTGACTTTTGAAGCAATAGTAGAATCTAAGCTACATTCATAACAGAAATTCCAAGTCTACAATATATTTATACATTAAAGGCTGCCATTTCACTTCAGAACACAAAAAGTTGAAACAAAGGCCCTAGACTCCCGCACTCTCATCACAAACTGAGATGAATAACATGTCCAATCATTTGATAAGAAAATCCGTGCCATGTGTCCTAAAATTTTAAAGCTTGGCGGTTTGAAATTGAGCAACAACTTCTTTCTACACGCTTCAACAAAAATGGATGAAATTGGCCTAGCCACTTCTTTAGTGGAATACTGTATCCAAAGCATTGTCTGCGATTTCAGATTCATGGCAACTCCTGGACCAGGAATTCAGAACTTTCATCTAACTGACTTAATCAAATAGAAGCTACTGGATGTTTCAGAGTTAAATACGACATTGTACTGGATCCCTGATAAAATCACATCCAATAAAAAAGCACAAAAGCAATGTCACAGAAATTCAATTGAAGGTGACTGTCAAAACGGCCAGGACTTATTTCTTCTTAAATGACAACAGCAGGAAACTGTGTGACATCCTGCACGACTCGGCATCAATGACTCTCTTCAACGAATAGTCAACCATGAAAAAGCAAGGCAGAGTGGTGCACTGCTTTTTGGCCTCATAATTATCACAGAAACCTTTAAAAAATTTCAATTTATTGACAAAAGCTGAACTTCAATCATACTTTATTAAATTGAACAAATCAACTTTGTACCGAACAGGAAACTGACGCATATATCTTCATTCATTATCTAGCTGTGCCAGGCTAAGCTTCGAAAAGACAAGTAATTCTTCTGAACCACCTTGGACATTACTTCAGTAATTCAAGAGATGAGCAACGATTTTCGCCAATATTTGGAGTCAACATCAGAGGCCAAACTCGCAAGAAAGTTTCAAAATTTTACTCGTCACCTCCAGAGTATAGCTGAAGCTAATGGAGACTATGTCTAGGCTCTGTTATTATTTACTAAAACTTTTAGCTTAATTGCACATTCGATTTTCACAAATAAATGTTTTAAAATGTATTTTTTTGTAGATTTTTATAAGATTTCAATTATGTAGAAAAACGAAATTTTTTTCCGGCCCCTTTTTAAAGAAATTAATTTTATGAAAACCATAGACTGATGTGAGGACTTGTATCACCACGTCCTGCAGATTTTGATGTGTATGCAAAATAAATTTTAGTTTTCTGACATTAGATCTAATTGCATGAACATTTTGGAATAGAACATCTAGGGTTTTCCAAAGGTGATTTTTGGACTTTGAAAAAAGATTCGGATTTTAGAATATCAATTATTTAAAGATTCCGATGTTGGTTATTCCAGTGAATAGGCCAGCACATAGCTTTGCACGGGATGGGATGCAGGAAAGGAAAGAAATGGTAATATGATTTGTTATCGTGTTTATTGACCGCTATAACAGGTTGAGGCTTAATAAAATTTTGTTCCCTGGAATTCACAAGTTTCCAGGATTGACATTAATTGGGAACTCAGATCTTTCGGTGAGAGAGGGATGCGGGACATTTTTATTGTTGAAGAAATGGTAGCAATAGATTTACCACACACGGTAAACTTATCGGAATGGACATAGATCATAATCATGTGGGTTGCAATGCTAATTGAACCTCGATGAAGTTCTGTTGGTTGATAAATTGGCATGGATTGGTTATAGTGATGCAAAGTATTGGCAGGAAATTGGTTATTATAGAAGACATGTATTTTACGTTGGATTCAGGGTAATTATCAGAGAGAATAGGTGTGCAAGGTTCTTCGATCGGTGCTAGGATTATGTCATCGGAAACAATACAAGATTATTTCAGGCACATAAGTAATCAAATTTTGTCGTCTCGAGATGTACAGAGAGAGTTGGGGATTTGAAATGACATGGAGGTTTTAATTATGTTTGGGTTAAGTGCTTTGCTATTGTCAGTACGAGGAAAGTACAAGAATTTGCTCGTTATTATTTGCGTGATATAGGTTAAAGGTTCTATTATAAAATTAGGATGAAAATATTACGTCGTTAGAATTTTTAGACCTCTGTTGATTATATTTGTTTGTGAATTTTTATCTTTTTAGGGGGTAGTCGACTCAGTATTTAGTTGGAGTTTATGTTAAAATTGCGTAACGTAAAATAATATTAAAAAATGTTGTCAGTAATAATTATGTAATAAAATAATTAAAGTTAAGAAGATTTAACAATAAAAATAATTAAATCAGGATATTTTTGGTAGAGAATCTCAACTGTTCGCTTTAAATATGACAGTCATATCCCTGTCGATTCTAATCAGAATGCTCTGGGTTGCGATAGGAAACTATCGATGCTGTGATAATGAAGAATGTGTCTTGAGGAGGCAACCTAGAAGGAGAAATATCTTAATTTTGATTAACAACAATAGGCTGATTAGATGTACCGGGGTAAGGTTCCTAAACTCGTTGTTTATTCGGTCGATAACATAGGGCCTATCGTCTGAAGTGAAAAGGTGACGATCAAGAAAGTTATTATTTGAGTCTCACAGTGATCGGAGTGGCGTCCGTCAGTTACGAGTTGCTTGATGGTTCGTTGGGAATCTTATGATGAGATTATGCGGTCTTGGTCGAACGTGAAAGCGTCACTATTGATAGTTCTTCTTATTATTGAATTTGTGCGGGTAGCTTTAACCGTCTGGGGATATATTGAAATAATAATAATGATTAAACGATTATGATTTTAGATGTATAGCTCTTCGATCTGCGAAGCAATGAGTGTCGGAAGTTGTGTATAACAAATAAGCTATGCGAACGATTGCAATTGAAACAGCTTATAAATATAATTATTATAAATATGATTATTAGTAATTTCCACCTTTTATTGAATTTATTTGGATCGTATAATCGTCAATTGCTTAAAATGTACATGAACTAGAACACAGTCATGCATTACTGTCGTTCATATATACAACAAATGTTATTAGGGTGATCGATATGAAATGCACAAGTGACTTCTAAAAATGTAAATAAGTGTAACTTTTTTCTTTGTTAATA